>JAXQQM020081267.1:0-166037 GCA_034641835.2 Pinus albicaulis
AAATTTCACTAATTTCCCTCAAGTACTAAAGCATTTGAAAATTAGAGGGGCTCAAGGCATTTCCTTGACTTTTGGAGGGATCGGACCCTCGGCCCAATAATTGGAAAAGCCTAAGTACTTAAAATCATTCATCATGACATTCATTCACTTCTAAAAAATCTTTTCCTAAGTAAAATCCTATTCTACTTAAGAAAATTATGCAATATTTCATAAAAAACCTTCTCATTCAAGCATAAGTTAAATACATTAACCTAGTGTTTTACACTTAGCGCTTCCATTCATTTTTCATATTAGTTTTTAACTTTATTATTTAAATCCTTATGAAAATCCACCCATTCCCGTATTATTTTAATAAAATTCCCAAATTAATATTATCCCGCCCCTTTGGTTGAAAAATAACCATATAATTATTAAAAATGATTAATTGGTTGAAATCTCCAATTAATAAATAAACTCGACCCTCCGCCATATAAAGGGATTAATTAACCCTCATGGTTAATTAATAACCTTATCCACCAATCAAATCGCCCCCAATGCAATTATTTTATAATAAATTACATTGGGCCTGCACTATTAATTTCCCGTCATCTTCCTTTCCCAATGACCGTTCGATCGATCAATCCAAGATCTATGGCTATCGTCCATATCACTACCCATCCACGTCTGAATGATAACGTGCGATGGCCAAGCGGTTTTCTGAACAGTGTCGCGCCACGTGTCGTCTATCGTATGGAATCGCTCGCCCTCCGCTGAAAACCACTCGTCCCCAAAAGCTGTGCGATGGAAACTGCTTACCGCTTGCCTCCTGTGACAAAGCCACCGTACTTGCTGATGTCATCCATTAAAATAATAAAAAACCCACCAACCTTTGACTTTGCAAATAAAACAAATGTTCCCGCGTCATTTTCATTATCTCATGCAGTGACCAGTGTCCCATGCAACGAATTCCAAAATCAACTGTCGCAGATTATCAACTGTCACCTTGTTGAAGAAAATTGTAGCCGAGCATTCAGATTTCATCCGCCATAGCTAATACCTGTTCATTTCCCGAAAAACAAGTATTTACCCCAATTCCTGTTAAACTCTGTAAAATCCTGGTTTTTGTTTTAAATTCCACATAAAAAACTGAAACAGGGTTCAAGTTTGGTCTTCCTTTTATTTCTTAATTCCCAAAATTACAATTGCATTCCTAAACCTGTGATTGTGTCCGTTTTTCATCAAAACCCGAATTCATTTATGAATCTACAAGAACCAGAAATGGAGATTCCAGTGGCTCTGAATGTCACAGCCCTGAATGCCCCTCACAGAGACTTAGACTATCTGCCTCTAGCAGATAGAGATTTTCAGATTAAAGACCTCGTTCTCAGTGAAAATCCTCTTCGAATTTTTTGTCACTGCAGAGATAACTATATGAAAGGCTCTGACATTTTTGGATTATGTGAATGCAATCTTCCCATGTATCTTCTCCTCTCAGTTCACATTTTTCCTGAAATAATCCATTTTTTCCATGCAAATTATGATCCCAATCAACGAGCAGTCTTATCCCCGAGTCAAACCGTCATTTTCCCAATAACTGCTCAGTCTATCAATGAAATGCTACAGTTTCAACCTGGTCAAGCCCTCACTCCCCTTTCCATGGGAGATTTACTTGAGAAATCAACCAATTTATCCCAAGAAGAGTTAAATTGCCTTTGCCAAATCTTCATGTTGCCAGAACATCAGCCCAAAGGCCCTCCCCCTTATGGTTATACCTTTTTCACTTATGTGGGCAGGATTTTTTTGAATATGATATCCTCTATAATGGGTTTCAATACTAGTGAATATGTTGATCAATTAACCCTAATATTGTTGTCAATTTTTACCCCTGGACAACCCCCTGCTGTCAAGTATGATTTTGCTTCCTACATTGCTGTTAAAATCCATGATCAGTTCATGATATTAGAAAATGAAAGAGTGTTCAAATATTCTTCTGTTATATACCATCTCATGCTGTACTATCAATCAGAGAATTTCCCTTTCCATGTTAAGAAATTTGATGCCAAAGGAAATCCAAGGTCTGTAATCTTTTGGTCTGCAATCACTCATAATTCCTCTGATTCTCCTTATTCTTACAATGAGTTCATTGACCTATTTGTACACCCTGCAACCACCTTGTTAATAGGAGTCTCCCCTCCTAGGGTCAATAGTGACATCAAGAAAATTCTCCAACTCTCAAAGCAATACAGGATAGGTGACTGGTACCTATATCGGAATCACACAGAAATCAGAATATATGGGTGTGAGTTGCCCTTTCAAGTTGCCAAAATATGTCCCAATGGGGCTCTTTGCCTTAGAGTATTTTAGACAGATGATCAATTCATACATAGTCCATTTTTGCAATGCAAAGAAAAAGGCCCAACTCAGAATTAAGAGCCAATTAGGTCCTTTTATCTGTAACTCTAGGGATGCTGGAAAAGAAGTTGAAATAATCTTAGAAGACTATCTTAAATTGAAAAAAGGTTTCTACTGGGTACCTTATGACCCAAACAACTTTATTTGTGATAGAAGGATGAAAAACAAATTATCACCATACCTTCATCAAAGAATCCCAGAAATTGAACAATATGCCAATCTGGATGAATGGATGGAAGGGACATTGATAGAACGAGATAGTGAACAGGTCAGTGTTGAAAATTTTATGAAAGACCTTGAAAAAGTACTTGACCTGGACTGTTTTGGACAGGTGAAATGACCAGCTATTGGTCCTTCTTCTGCTGGAACCTCTCAGCAAAATTTACAAGAAATCAGTGCATTAGCCACAGTATCATCTAAAGGGAAAGAAAAGGAGACTGCTACACAAGTTACAGAGAAATTCACAATGACAGAGCAGCCTGAGACTTCCAAGGAACAAGGCCAAATACAGATTTCTCCTACTCAGATCAATGTGGCAGAAATTTCAATTTTACAAACTCCTCTCAATGTAGAAAAAGGTAAAAAGAGAGAAGCGGAAGCAGCTACCCCTATCAGTGAATTTTCTGAACAACCTGGTATCAAAAAGCAAAAATTAAATCCTATTTCCGAAACAGAATTTGTTCAAGAAGCCACTGATAGTCAGAAGAGAGAAGAGTTAGGTAGTCAGAAAACATGCACAATCAGTGGGACATCCACTAATTCACAAAGAAAGGAACTACAAAGACAAAAAAGTGTAGAAATATCTTCACTCAAACCATCAGTGAAGGATGCCTGGGACATTAAGAAGAAATTTATAAATATAAAGGCTAGAAATGATCCATTAAGGCTCCAAGTCTAGAATTAATATTTGAAGATGGCTCCTAAGAATCAACAACGATTGATGTCAGCTTATGACATCCAACAGGGTAAAATGGTAATGAGTCACTTCAAACCAAAAGCGCAGCAGCCTCAAACAGCTGCAGATTATATCAGAACTAATTTTGAAGTCATAGCAAAGGATATTCATCCTTTGGATCAGATTGAGATGCATAAACAAACAGGTGAAATGATTTATTCTACTCTGAATGATAAATCAATAATGACCCAGAAATTACAGGATTCTTTGGACAATACTAATGCACAATTGCAGCTTGAAAAAGCCTCTTCTTAGGCTAAGGACAACAGAATAAAGACTTTGGAGGAAATAATTATTGGATTGGGTCATAATCCCAAAGATATCAAAGGTATAGAAGCTTTGATTAAGAAGAAAGATGATGACATTGCAGCCCTGAGAAAACAGCTGAAGTTTCCAGCTTCAAGGCATCCACAAACTGCAGAGGTAATAAAACAAAATTCTGAAGAAGAATTGATGGATTTGCTCTTGAAACTCAATGAGAAACTTAATGAAACTGAAAAAGAGCTTGAAAAGGCATTAAAAGATAAGCATGCAAACATTCCAGCATCTACAGTAGAAGTAAATACATGTACAACCACAATAGGTCAACCAACAGAATTATCAGAGGTCAATACTTCCAATTTAAGTACCGAAGAGTTAATAAAGTCAATGGATGAATTAAAACTTCAAGTGACAGAGCTCCAGGAAACAAAGTTACAGTTTACCAGTTTAGAAAAAAAATATGATCTCTCAAAAATGAGTGTTGCTGATAAAACAAGAGAGGTCAAAAGATTAGAAAAATTGGTCAAAACATTGGAAAAGGACCTTACATTGGAGAAGCCTTTGAAGGAAATAAAATAAATTCTTTGGGACAACATCATCCAGTCAATAAATGATGTCTGGTCATCAATTCAAATAATGTATGAGCAGAATGAATTAGTTAAATTGGCTCTGGAGGAAGTTCAAAGGGAAAGAGAAGAATTAGGAAATATGCCTGAGGAAGCCAATCAACTCATACAATTTTTAAACACCAAAAATAGACACCAAATTGAAGAACTTGGCATTCAAGATAGGACAGGAACAATTTTGGAGATAAAAAGAGTTTTTACTAAAAGAACTCTGATGCAAAATCTAGAACGAAGATGCTTTGATATGCAAGAAGAAATCGATGCCTTCATAAAAAGATTGGATATTCTGTTGAATAAAGGATTGCCCAGTCCTCTAGTTTCAGAGGATAAACTAATGGACCTTGAAAGTTATGTTGAGAAATTGGACAAGCATGCTGACAATCAGGCCAATTCCTCAACTAGTTCATCAGTAGCAACATTGCACACATGAAAAATTCTTCATGATAGTCTGAAAAATTTGTTTTATCTCGAACATGAGGTAAAGCACTTATTCCCAATTCAGCCTACTTTCTTCAGATATACTGAGGCTGATGAAACACTGAGAAAGCTTCAAAGGACCAGAATACCAGAAGCTAAATGGTGGGAAGAGATGTTAGAACTTTTGTAAAAATTATCCTTACATGAAGTTTTGATTGTTACTACAGTGAGTCATGATAAAAAGGATAAAAAGGATAAACAGAGGTCAAAGAGTATCAGAACAGGCAAAGAGTATCAGTAAAACAGGGCAGTCAAAATAGAATTACTAAAGAGGAAAACAACAAGCCCAATCATAGGGCCTGCCTCCAGCACATTCATTTAAAAAAGGAACAACACAACATCGATTATCTTTTCTCTTATCCACGAGACCATCTGTCTCTAGTTTGTTGTAAAATACACATGAGTCATCCTAGATTATATCTCAATTTGTTATGAGATATTTTTTATAATTTTTTGTATAAATACTCCCTCGATTAGAGTATTAAGGGGGGTGAATTCTTAGACTTTTCTGTAATACTGATTGTTTTGGAATAAAGTGCTGTTGGACAAATTTCGCATGGCTAGTTGGATAAGGAATTGATGCAAAGGACTTTTCACAGGATTCTTGAGTCAGACAAAGGATCAATAAGTCTTCTATCTCTTATGTTTTAAAGTTTTATACTTGTTTATTATATCATATGTGTTTCATTATATGAATGATGAACGAAAATGAATAATTTGGAAAGTGCTTAAGTAATATATGTTTTCAATCGTTATTATTCTTAATGTTTTCTTCTGAACTAGTTTAAACAGTGAATTCTTGATTGCTCCTGTTTTCTAGTTTATCCATTCTGATTATTTGATAAAGAATTCTTAATTTCTCTTTGTTAATAATCATTCAAGTTCCCTCTTTTGAAATATGTTGAAGGATTCTTAATTGCCCTTCACCCATTTCGAAGTCCATTCCATTCATTTTAGATCTTTGATTTTTCCCTATTTTGATTACCTTGCCCCGTGAAACCATCCCTTGTTAAGAGACTACATCCAGTTAAGCCATTATTCTTTGACTCCATTAGCCCAATGGACTAAAACTTCTCAGTCATACCCCTCTGCTATTGAATTTCATCACCCAAACAAACAAAATCAAAATCTCTGAACTTTCATAACTATCCTAATATCTTTTAAAAAACAAAGCTAAAACTTAAAGAGAGAGCCCTCTCTGGATACAGATTGGCTAGATTCTGTACCTAAAAGTTGGTTTGTGGTTACCTCGGACCCCTATCCTCTTCCAACAACTTCAAGGAAAATCTGAGCGATAACAGGTACAACTTGGTTTTCTTATACCACATTAGGCTTCTTATGCACTTCTATAAAGGTAGATATATTAACCTAGATTATTATTTTATTAATAGTCCAAAAAATATGGCCTTTAATATAAAAATAAATTGAAGAAATGTGGATAGAATTATGTATCATTTTGGTTTTGTAAAAAAATTGGTTAATCAATAATTGAGGCTCCATAATTATAAATGGGAGGATTTTTGTTTAAGGAATCAATTTAAGGAATAAAATGAAGAAATAAGCAACCAAGGCTCTGAATGGAGATGCATGTGAGTTATGGTTTATGTTAAAATACCTTTGAACCCTAATTCTACAAATAATGTATAAGTAATGGAAAACGTCATCCCATGAATTAATAGAAATTGAACCTATGGAGTCTAAAGATCCTATAGAATGATCAATACCATAGCCTATGAATGTTGGCAATTTTAATGAAGCCCCAAATCATGACTCTATAAAACCAAGTGAATCATCAAAACCTAATAAATTCAGGCAAAAAACTATAGGATAAAAGCGAAAAATCAAATATTAGAAGAGGATAGGCATAATGTTAAGGAAAAAATTAATGAAGACAAATGTTAAAACACCTATAGTACAAACAAATAATAATATAATTATCAAAACGATTCCTGAGAAAAGGGTGTCAAGAGGAAAAATTAGAAGGGAATAATTTATCTAGAATGAAAATAAAGGCATCAAAGGATAACCCAAAGTATGAAAAAAGAGAATAATGAGTTGATAATTAACCTTGTTTCACCAAAAATAGCTGAGGTTGATAAAGAAATCTCATAAGTTTCCATTCCTATATCATAACTATCAAATCAAGGAGGATAAATATTAGAGGTTGATACAGTCCATCAAAAGGTTTATGATTATATCAATTTTTTGGAATAAGAATATCAATATTAAAAGGTGCACCAAAATTTGTCTTATTTTGATGAGTATGCTTTTAATTATGGTATTCCAACATATCCATTTCATGGTTAAACACAATGTGATTTTCCTTCTAATGTTTCTATGGAAGAAGATATAATAAACTAATTGAAAGAATCAATAGTAGAGCTTGAGGACTTAGAAAGGCATATTAAAAGAGAAAATGAAACCCTCAAGGAACAAAAATGCTTAAGATAAATTGTCATTGGTCTCATAATAACTACAAAATGAAGAAGGCCAACAGGGAATTATAGTCCATGACCAAAATTTTGGAAGCTAATATGCTCATGAGGAAACTAACATGGTCATTCGAAATAAAGAAGAAAGGCACTAATAATAACATGCATATCCTTATCTAGGCCTTTGAAATTGTATTATGATTTGGAAGATGAAAAAAAAATTGAACTTTTTTCAGTGCATGGGGACATGTAAAATATTAAGTGTGGGTAAATGATGGGATAAGAGATTAGCTTTTTTTTCACTGTGTTATCATATTTTCAGTCATTTCTAGATTTTAGACACCTCCATAGTCATCATTTTTGCATATTATTGTCACCATCCATATGTATGTTGGGCGCAACCCAACTTGGCCTAAAATTTTGGCAAAGACTTCATATTTTGTGGGGCGGAGTGCACACTGAAGCATGTAGCAGAGTGCAATTTAAGTAATCAAATGGATTGCGTGGTGTCGTAAGGGCTTTGGGTTGGGTCGAAGCCAGTCCTTTTTGTAAAAGTGTGAAATTTTATAAGAAATCAATGGTTTTTGGACCATACTTGCTTGTTTTGAGGAGCGCATGGTATTTGGACTATAGTATTTTGACGATGTAATCCTACAATGTAATAGTATATATATGGCTGAAATGCTATGTTTAGTGGTGGATATAGAGATTTATGGGTGAATCATTGTGATTTGTATTTTTTAGTGAAGGAGAGGTTCTACAACTGAGTGCATAGAGGCCTGGGAAGAGTCTGCAACTGAGTGCATTGACAGCCTATAGCTTAGTGCTCAAGTCAAGAACTGGTTTTATTCAAAGATTCATTATAATAAGAAACAATTTTGTGGACAATATTTTGGTGTTCTTATGTGAATGATGTGTATATTTGCTTATTATTTGTTGTACAATAACAATATTACAGTTTCATTTTACTTATGCACAGTAATGGTTTATGGTTTTATATGGCATGTTTCTGTGATTAATTAAATGTGGCGAAGTGATTTATGAGTTGAAAGTACAAGTGATAACATAATAATACCATATCTCCCAACCCCTCAAGGATTCAGAAAGCTAGTGCTGCAACCACCCATAGTATCTTCAGGTGAGACTACGATCTGCTCGCAGGTCGTTTTCGAAAGGGCTAGTGATCATGGGTTTTGTTGGTGCAGAGTACAGATCAAACCTGGGTTAGCAAAAATCAAGACAACAATTGGTTTTTCTACCGAGACCAGGATCTGTGTGACAGATATGTGGATGTGGTACGCATTGAAGTAGGAGATTCAAGACTGGATAGACGTGAAAGAGCAAGAATTTTTGGATCAAGAAAAAATAAACCCTCATTTGACATACGAAGCATGGTTGTAGAAGTATATCTTTACAGATCAATACAAGATTTTCTTCAGTTATTTTCTTATTGAGTTGTACGAGTGGATATCAAGGTTGACTGAAAGGAAGAACTATTTTAAGGGTGGATAACCTATGGCGTGGAATTTTGAACTAATACAACAACTCTAGAGAACTGACAATAGGATTTCAAGGGCTGACCATTTCTGGATTGATATCATCCTGGAAGGTTTCATTAGTGGGTTCGCAGTAGACTCCACTATGTCCTATAGTGAAGCAGAATGACAATTCTTCAAAGGACCACGCGGTAAGTATTTAAAATCTATGAAACTTTGGATTAAGATGCTTCAGTGTGAAAATGGAGTTCTACGGATGTAATTAGATTTCTAGTTTACTTATGTTTGGAAGAATATAGAATAAATTGGAGCAAGAGATTAGTGCAACACAAAGTGAAAGAGATATAGAGTAGATACTAGCAAGAGATCTCGTGGGAAAGTCCTGAAGAACTTTGTAGAGATTGATTATAGTTCTCTTTTGAGTGAATCTGAAAGTGAAAGAGAAGAAATACACCTTGATAAAACTCCACGTAACTTCAGAGTATTCTCCCTCCCATCCTGAGAGTTTGCAGAAGCCAGAATCCAGTAATAGCCAAGTTGTTTGTGGTTTTACCACTCTCCCTACCCCTCCTACCCCCCATCCCCCTACCCCTCCCCCTCCAAGAAGAGGTATGGATGATGATATTAAGCTACCCATTCTCGAAGGAACTAGATTGGCGGATCTAGAACAATTTTGGTGTTTATGTGAAGATGTATGGAAACCAAAGCAGATCAGCGATGAGAATATAAAGAAAGTGTAGATCATTACGATGTTGTGAGATAGAGAATTGACATTGTATATGAAGAATTGCAATAACAAAAAAAAAACATTTTCTGATATCAAAAAAACACTAGTAAGAGAGTTTAAGAAGTCAAAGTCTATGTCGCAGTGCATCATAGAGTTGAAAGAGATCAAAAAGAAGCCTACTGAGTCTGTTTGGTAGTTTGATCAGAGATTTAAGTTGTTATTGGATCATGTAAGCTTTGACCTAGCTCTGTAAAAACATCAAGAATGGTTTATAGTTGTGCTACTACCGCATATCATATTTCCATTGATGCAAAAAAAGGTAAGAACTCAAGCTGAAGCTCTAGATATCACGATGAAATTGGAAGCTTTTACTATAGGAGATACTAATGTAGGCATGCAACAGATTCATAATCAGCTGGTGAACCCGAACCTATAGATACAAGGCATCAAGAAAAGAAAAGAAATTTGGGAAGTAGTGTAGTGTAAAAAGTGTAGATCAAAGGCCATTCTAAGGAACAATGCCCTATCTTCAAGGATTACATGGATGGTGGAGCATCAAATTTTTTGAATGTAGGATCTAGCCTGTGGTGAGAAATATGTAAAATTAGAAGCCAAAATCACTCAGAATAATTTTACTTGTTACACAAATATGTACAGACTTTGAGGAACCTATATTGCAGGTTCTGTAAATTAGTAGGACACGATGAGAATAATTTTCTGGCTTATGACATAATGATGGAGCGCACTGATGAGACTTATATAATGCAAGCAGAAGAGCATGGACATGAGGAAAATGGACAACGTGGTGGTCGAGTAGGTTATCAAGGAAGAGGTTGAGGTGGTGGATCTAGTTGAGGATGTGGATAGATCATTTTCTATAACTGCAACCACACTAGTACATATGGCCAATTTTCCGACACTTTAGTTCTGATAGTTTTGACGTATTTTCAGAAAGTTCCTAAGTTTTTTTCAATTTTTTTTAATCCCGCCAAAAAGCGTTAGAGCAAACGTCATACTTGCGACAAACCTCTCTAAACGTTGGAATTGTGACTAAAATGCTCCCAACGTCAGAACAACGACAGAGGGTCAAACTATCGGTATTGTGTTGAAACGCTCCAAATCGTCGGTCTTGTGATGACTTGCGATGAAAACACTACCAACGTCGATATTGCAACAAAAAGCTCCAAACCGTCGGTCTTGCGAAGAAACTTCCGCCAACGTCGGTATTGCGACGAAAACGCTGCCAACATTAGTATTGCGACGAAAATATCAAAAGCATCAGTATTGTGACAAACTCCAAACCATTTGTCTTGCAATGACACCCTCCAAACCGTCAGACTTCCGACATTGAACATTCATATTCCGCGTGTTCATTTAAACAAGGTTTAGTGGATTCGACACAACATTAAAACATAAATGTTAACATATGAGAAGGGTGGGTTAATTATTACACTCCTGTGAATTTATTTTCGAATATATTTTTGTTAATTACTTTTTTGGTTCTATTGTTTGAAATTTATGAAAGTAATTAAGTTCGAGTATAATTTCAAGTTATGAGAAAATTCGAGGTTAGATTAAACTTAGATCAAAAGTTATTGATCTCAATATATTTTTTATTAGTTTTATATTTAGTAATATTAATGTGGATATAAAAGTGTGATATTAAGTAGTTGTTATAAATGTATTGGTTTGATTTTTTTATAAAGTTAAATTCATATAATGTTTTTTTAATATTTGGGTTAATTATTTTTTAGTTTCAATTTTTGATATAAAGGGAGAAATTAAATTTATGATTTTAATTTATGAAAAAATTAAGAGATATATTAAACATTATTTTTCTCACTATATATATATTTTTTGAGGTTTAGTGGAGTTGATATGAGAGTGTAAAGAAATAGAGATTCATATAAAATAATATTGAAATTTTTATTTAAATTAATTTTATTCATATTTACATATTCAAAATTTGTATTTATTTTCAAAAAAAAAGAAAATTTAATATTAAATATTTAAAATATTCATGATATTTATTTTTTTAATTAAATACATCATTTATATTATAGCATAATGAAATCAAATATTCATCATTTGATTAATATATTATAAAAATTTTAGGCATAAGTGCACTGAACTAGTTTTGACATCACAACTTATGTGATTGCAAATTCAAAAAACACCTGATAATAATATTATAAGTATATTTTCACTAAATAATATTTATATTAATTGTATACATTTTTTAATCAAATTTTTATTGTGATTGAATAGTGTAAAGAAAGATAAGTTTATAAGAAATAATAAAAATGAAGTTATGGTTTCAATCTAAATCAATTTCACTCATGCTTTTCCAATACATTTAAAGGCTTTATTTTTTTAACTTTTTGGAAATAAAAGTGAGAAAGGATGATATTAACCATTTAATGTTCAAAACATTATCTCTTTATTTTTTATGAAATATGTCATTTTATATCATAATGCTTCTCAATCAAATAGTCAATGAATGAAAGAAATTAAGTTCTAGTATGATTTCAAGTTATGAAAATATATAGGGTTATATTAGAAGTTTTTTTCCTCACTAAAACATGTACATTGTATAAGTTTAGTGGAGATTATATGAGCTTAAGGTTGTGGCCTTTCACTCTTATCACAAGGATGCATGGGTTTAATTAAATGGCCATCAATTCACATGTATCTATCATTCTAGAAATTACACAAGGAGAGATTGACCGAGGAGTTTAAAAAGCAATTCCTCCCAAGGACCCATGGAATAGTATACCAAAGGAAATACACAAGGTAATGAAATCCACCCTAAACTCATGTTGATATTCATATTGATAATAGAAAAAACAACAATGTTAGGGAATGTTATGGTATTTGGTGGATCATATCCCACTAAAGTTTGTCCCAAATCCTAGGTCATAGAGACCTTAGGACCCCATGGATTGAGTTGCTTGGCTATTCATTGCCAAACTACATCTTTTTTTCATTTCCAATTTTGGATTGAAAAGCATTTCCGTGAAGTATATCTGATAGCCTATGGATGTCTAAAAACACTATGGTTTTTTTTTTGCAAAAAGGCCGAATGAATGGTTTTTAACTTAAGAAGGTTCTAAAATTTATTTAATGAGCTAGGTGGAATTCCCTTACGCTTTCGAAAATTTATATAATGATTTTTTCCACAATGCGAAACTTAAATATATATAATGAATCAGTTCATATCTTTAACCCATTCCCTCAAAAGCAAAATGCATCAAGGTTGATATTTTAATGGAACAAAAATATTTGTTGTACATTTGGGGGCTTAGGCTTAGTTGACATCAAGTTGTGTCATACATTAACCTCCCCAACACTTACTTTGAGTACTAAAGTCTCCCCTGCAGGATAAATTATTCTCCCTACTCCATTGCACTCATATCCCTTGCAACACCAAGTTAGGACCCATAGGCCTTGGTTGTTGCATGCAAACAATAATATGTGGACTAGATTTGTTAGAAATGGGAATTTCATATAGACATGAAAAAATTAATTTACCCACATTTAGAAAATTACATCTCCCTCGTCCTCTCCAAGCCTAACTCAAAATAATATTAGGAATTCTATGGCAATCGGAGAGCCACCAAGAACCTCCCAATATGTTATTATGTAAGAAGTGGGTTCCTATAGAACCACTCTTGAACCCGACAACCAAATGATTATCCATCGATTAGCGGGGATGATACCCGCAAAAATCTAGGGAACATAAGTTCAAATTATATTTATACCTTGTATAAAAATTGTTAGCACTCCCAAATCATTTGACACCTTTTGAAGGTGTGAAGGGAAGAAGAGAGTGGACTTATTTCATAAAAATAAAATGAAGATGGTATCATGCAACATGCAAGATCTCACAAACCCTTATTACAACCATGATTTTGAAAGTAATAAATGTTGCTCATGTTATTAAGATATTTTGTTTACAAGAAGTTAAAATTGCTACATTCATTCATGAATCAAACCATGATTAGGGAATGACTAGAATCATTTTTTTAAATAACCAACAAGAAGGAAGAAGTGAAGCTGCAACCCCAATCTCACTAATATGGGTGGAATCCATTATCCAATATAGATAAGACAAAAGGAAAGTGTAACACCCCAATCTGCCTCATAGACCATTCTAAGGGTAGAATAAGGTGTTACTATCACCGACCCGACCTCCAATGCCTTGTCATGGAAACAAGGTCTTATGTCATTTTTTCAAAATATTAGAAACTGAAAATAAACATCATCTTTGTGTGTGTCTCATCAGTAGTTTTTCAGCGATATATATATATATATATATATATTTTAAACTGATATCCATATCACAAGATATGGTTGTTTGAAGTCATACCATTAACTATTGTGATGTCATCTTTCTGCTAAATGCGCCTAAATCCCCAAACCCCCCAATCCTTAAACCCTTAAACACTAGCTCATTTGTAGATTTTAGTTTTATGTGGTGTGAGTTTAGGGTTTTCTGGGTTCGGAATCTCCACACTAACTCATTATTCCCTCAACTCAAATCCCTAATCCCTTAACCACTAACCCATTATTCCCTTAACCCATAAATGCGCCTAAATCCCCTAACCCCTAAGCCCCCAATCCCTAACCCCTTAACCACTAACTCATTATTCTCCTAAGCCCCTAATTCCATATCCCCTTAACCCCCAATCCATAATCCCTTAACCCCTACACTCATAACTCATAACCCATAAACCCCTTGACTCATTAAATCTTAAGAAACTAACCCCTAACCTATAATCCATGAACCTCATAAGCCATAACTCCTTAGCTTCTTAACCTATGACCCTTAACACCTAATCCTTCACCCTTAAACACCTTAACGTCTAACCCCTTGAACATCTAAATCCCCTAAATCTTAAGTCCTTAACCGCTAAATCCTATGACCCTAAAGCCTTGGACTGTAACCCTTGACCCTTGAAGCCCTTAACCAATAAGTATCCAAGGCTGAAAATAACACCCCAAACCAACATATTGACCTTCTAGGAGAATCCTTCACCTCTAATTGAGCATATTGGAAACATTTGATTTTTAGAGGACTAGGTATTGGTTATGAGGGTACATGTTTGTGGGTAATGCCATTATTACCATGTATACCAAATATATAAAAAGTAGATAATTTTTCAAGCCTCTATTTGAATCGCTCATAATATCCACACTTCATGTTGAGATGGAGCTTGTAGCGCTCTCTCACACAAGGAGTTGGAAATGAATAGATCACTCACAAAGACAAGGCCTCTCTAGCCCTAATGCACAAGGAATCAAATCTCAATACAAATAATTTTTTTTTTAAACAAAATCAATTGTGTCAATTTATAATACTATACATAAGAGAAAATAAAACGATATTATCCACCCTAGTGCTTGAAGTAACCTCAAATTAGCCATGAATGGTGAGCCAAAGGGTGAATGTGGGGCAATAATAAAGTTACATCATGTTTAAATTCCTTTTACATTGTGAGGTTGTTCTCCAATAGGGTTGAAGCATCATCACAAGGAAGCATGGCACATTTTTTTGGGGGAAAGATTAAAGTTGTAACACAATTCAAGTGATTTACACCTCCAATATAAATGACATCATTGTATGTTTGAGTTAGATTGTTAGAAAGGTTATTTATAGACAATACATTTAATGTACTTGGAGTTCATCTTTTTAGGGCATCAACTACAATATGGATTTTGTACCAGGAACACTTCATGCAAATGAAAGGGGGCCTTTTTGTTTAACCACATATGCACAAGAGCATTGGATGTTGCCCTTCAGAACCCCCTTGGTGCGTTCAAAGTGGGTTTACATTCGTGTCGAGTTGAAACTAATAAAAAATACTAAGTTGTGACCGCCCATGTGCCTTGTGCACATTCGTGCGACCCGTTTGCCGTTTTCTCCCTTGTGCTTTCATTCGGGCGGGTTCGGTCGTGCCGTGTGAGGGCACCCAAGGAAATGTGTTCGAGTTGGGTAATCGGGTCGGGTCGGGTCGTGTGAGGGAGGACACATAAAAAATGCTAATTTGTGACTGCTTGTGTGCCTTGTGGTGCATTTTCGTGTGCCCATTTTCCTTTTTCTCCCTTGTGCCTTCGTTCGGGAAGGTCGGGTAGGGTCATGTGAGGGAACCCAAGGAAATGTGTTCAGGTCACGTCAAGCCATGTGAGGGCACCCAAGGAAATGTGTTCAATGCGGGTCGGGTCATGTGAGGGAGCACAAGTAAACGTGTCCGGGTCGGGTCGGGTCGGGTCGTGCCGTGTGAGGGTTGTTTGTGCTCAACCTAGTGTTTCTAATTTGAGTTCATTAATTGTCAACCAGGGTTGGTAAACTGTTGAAGTGTGGTGCACTATATATGCCTAGGTAATTTTTTCTCACTACGTTGTGTTTAGTGTTTTATGAAGTTTTTGGTTTTATGGTTTTATGTTCACAAGGGAAAAAACTAAATGCTGGTGAAAAGAAGCTACTGGTTAAAAACAGAATGAAGCCTAAACTATGGATGGCAAACAACAAATGCACAGCTTGATAATGACTACATTGCAAAGAAACAAATCACAACATGAACTTGAACTTATCCAATTCATTCATTAAAGATGTGTTGGAAGAGCTTTGGAAATGGACAAGTTAAGTGTAAATGAAGTTCTCCTAACTAAACAATCAACCAATCAACTTACAATGTTACAACATCTCATCCATGGTTAAAGGTTTATTGAAACATATTTGGAAAAGAACATTTGTAGCATCATAAGATTTCTACTCTAAACTAGCTCCTAATTCTGTTTTGCAACTTCAATCTAGCACCATTAGGCCTCACTCAAAAGTTATAGATTTCTTTTTAGAATAGTCTTTGAGAAAAGGCTTGTTTGTGAAAAGGTAAAAAGGTTTCAAAATACTCCAGGCCTTAGACTAATACTACCCTCTGTCCAAATAATTATGTATTAGTATTAGTTTGGAACAAAAGAAGTTTTGTAAATAATGAAGACCGTGTTATTTAAATTTAACAACTAATGCAATTTAAAATTCAATGGATAGCAACTAAACTTGGAATGTTAATACAGTGAGCTAAGACTACACTAGGGCACTGCTAGTCTACAGTGAACAATGTTAAACTGAAAAGCCATTATCAAACTGGAAATGAAATGACAGAGCTGAACTAAATGCAATCTACCTCCGGAGTGCTATAACTGAATTAACATGCCACTATTCTATGGAATTCTACAGTCCATCTTGTCGAGAGGAATGATATTTTGGAAGAGTTTGTAAAACAAGTATGGCTGTATTATTCGATGCAGTTGAACATAAATATAAGACTGAAAGCAAATACAACTAGAATCTAAGACACCACAGCTGTTTCTTATTCGTTGTTCATGATATTTTGGAAGAGTTTGTTTGAGTAAGACCGGCTGTGACACTTAGCATAAACAAGCAACTAAAACCTACAATACCACAACTATGACTTATTCATCATGATGATATTTTGGAAGAGTTTATTAGAGTAAGTCTAACTGTGATCATTAACGAAAGGAATTGCAACTAAAATCTACAACACCATAGCTATTCCTTATTCATCATAATGATATTTTGGAAGGGTTTATTAGAGTAAGTATAACTGTGATGATTAATGAAATCAACTATGAACATAAACTTCAGAAACTTATCTAAGCTAGAAATGAAAACGAGACTAAAATACTTATCTAAAACGTATAAACAAGGTTGCTCAGGAGGTATGGGCCCTCTACCACCAGAGTAGCACGAAATCCACTTCAATATTGACTCAACGCTTCAAGTAAATGATGTATTTTGCATTAAATAGAGATTACTTCAAAAATAGAGTGTTTTCATACTTCTGAAATCTAGCAGTAAAACACAAGATCTAGCCAAAATCTAACCTTGTCCTTCGGTTTCCCGAGCTACATTTATAGCAAATTTACATAACAGAATCCGAGATAATCCAGGGATCATTGTCTTTCCATATTAAAATCGAACTAGAACTCTAAAGGTGGCATCGTAATATGACTAAGGACATCTGGACTGTCCTTGTCCTATTAGGAGTCTATCTCCTAGTTTGAGTTTCCACGTGCATAACCACGTACAGAATTCCGTTCAATCTTCGTGGAGAGCAAAAAATGCTGAGGGCATGATCTGGAATACAACCATGTGTGGTTTTCCTTGAGAGGACACCTGGAACCTATTCAAACATGAAGACAGCTGCAGAATTGGCAACTAGCTACATAATGTCTGCATTCTGTAGCTAGTCCTAGTTCAAAAAGTGCTACAATGACAAAATCATAAAAACATAGCAAGTTAGTCATGATATTCATTCTTAAAGCAATTTTAACTAATTTCATTGATCAATTGAGCCTGGGATTAATAATGGACAAAAGAAATGGAGTGGAATGTGGTGGAAGAAAGAACATTCTTGGAGCTCAACAAGGGTGCCCAATGAAACACATTTGGATCAGGTCGTGTGAGGGAGGCCATATCAAAAATGCTAAGTTGTGACCACCTATGTTTCTTGTGCACGTTCGTGTGATGCATTTGGTGTTTTCTCCAGTGTGCCTTCGTTCAGGCGGGTTGAGTCAAGGTGGGTCGTGTGAGGATGCCCAAGGAAACGTGTTCGGGTCGGGTCGGGTTGGCTCATGCCGTGTGAGGGCTCCCAAGGAAACGTGTTTGGTTCGGGTCGGGTTGAGTCGTGTGAGGGAGGTTGTGTCAAAAATAATAAGTTGTGGCCACCCATGTGCCTTGTGCACGTTCGTGTGACCCGTTTTCTGTTATCTCCCTTGTGCCAAATTCCTTCAGGTGGGTTGGGTCATGCCTTGTGAGGGCACCCAAGGAAACATGTTCGGGCCGGGTCAGTTCGAGTCGTGTGAGGGTGGTCGTATAAAAAATGCTGAGTTGTGACCACCCGTGTGCCTATGGTGCATGTTCGTGTGACCCGTTTTCCTTTTGCTCCTTTTTGCCTTCGTTCAGGCGGGTCGAGTAGGGTTGTGTGAGGGTGCCCAAGGAAACACGTTCGGGTCAGGTCGAGTCATGTGAGGGCAACCAAGGAATCGTGTTCAGGGTGGGTTAGGTCGAGTGGGGTCATGCAAGGGCACCCAAGGAAACATGTTTGGGTTGGGTTGGCTCGGGGTCGGGTCATGCCATGTGAGGGCGCCCAAGGAAACGTGTTCGAGTCGGGTCACCCCAAGTCGTGTGAGGGCGACCGTATCAAAAATTTGAAGTTGTGACCGCCCGTGTGCCTTGTGCACATTAGTGCGACTTGTTTCCCGTTAGCTCCCTTGTGCCTTCGTTTGGGCGAGTTGGGTCGTGCTGTGTGAGGGCGCCCAAGGAAACACGTTCAGGTTGGGTAGGGTCGTGTGAGGGTGGCCATATAAAAAATGATAAGTTGTGACTGAACGTGTGCCTATGCATGTTCGTGCTATCTGTTTTCCATTTGGCGCTCCTATGTGCCTTCGTTCAGGCAAGTTAGGTCGTGCCGTGTGAGGGTGCCCAAGGAAACGCGTTCGGGTCGGGTCAGGTCGGGTCGTGTGAGGGAGGACGTATAAAAAAGGCTAAGTTGTGACCGTCCATGTCCCTTAATGTGCATGTTCGTGCGACCCGTTTTTCGTTTTCTCCCTTGTGCCTTAGTTCAGGCAGGTCGGGTTGTGCCATGTGAGGGTGCCCAAGGAAACGCATTCGGGTCGGGTTCAGGTTGGGTCAGGTTGTGTTTGTGGAAAGTTTTAAACTTTACATATTAAATAATTTATATACACTTTAATATCTTATTTATTTATATTCAATTTTTAATTTAATAGTTTATATAATTTTTTTTTTTTTAAATGTTATTATTTACATTTAATTCTTAATTCTTAATTTTTAATTTTAATTCAAATTCCCATTCCTGCCTCAAAAAAATTTCACTCTTCACCCAGCCTCCCTATTCCCGCTTGCAAAAAATACACCCTTCGAATCACTATTCCGAACGTGCTACTTTTCTGCACGCAGACTCGGGTTGAACTTGACTCGACCCTGCCGAACTGTCCGATGCCCTGTTGAACATTGAACGCATGAATGCTGAATGCATGAGCGCTGAATGATGAACTGACCGACGCCCTGTTGAACCCAGGGTTTGATTCCAAGAAGGAAGAGAAGGCAGAGAAGGATCTCTTCAATGGTCAATGCCTATGTACATCCTAAATTTAGCTTCTGTATCCGGCCTAAAAATCAGGAATTTTGGCATGACTATTTGATTGATTCAGTTGATCTAGCAGTTTGAATTAATCGAGTTTCCATTTCACTATCATCAGTAGAGGAAACAGAACAAGAAATTAATGTTTACTGAAAAGAAATATAGGCCTTTATTTCTTTATAGAATAGCCCAAAATTCTCGTCTTCGTCGATAAATTCTTCTCTTTTATACAGAAAAACACTCGTTCGATCTCTTGCCAGCTCATCCTAGGGCATCTCCATTAGCATAGTTTCACTCATACCTTGGATGAAAAAACCATACAATCTTAGGAGAGGTTCCATAATCATTAGAGACAGGAAGGTATCGTCCCCATCGAAGTTACTTACGTCTCTCTGCTTAGTATTTTTGTTGTTATATTTTTATGGTAGTATATCTATTGTTATTTGCATATATCTATATCAATTTGTATTGGAAATAAGGTACAATTATTCTCTTACAGGAAAGTTGCATTGCAATAAGATCATCTATGATGTGGATCACTCTTGGAGACCTCTCACAACTCTCTTCTTTATGCCAATTAGGTTCATCACCTACAACAATGAATTATGGGTAAGTTCCTTGCCCTTGTGGATAAGACCTTAGGACCTTCCATTCTTCTCTTCATTCTTTTCAGCATTTGGGTGCCCCCTAAAGAATTATTCAATAAGTAAACCCTAGATTGTTAATTTATTTTCCTTTGATAATGTGCTTCTAAAATCTAATTTGAAAACCAAGTGAAGTATCTTAAGAATATACAACTTGAGTTTCAAATAATCAAGATAAGAACCCCTCATTAACCTAGTGTCTCCCCCCCCTCTTTCCTCACCCCGGGGTTTATCAAATTTTCCCTAAAACTGAGTGGTGACTCCATTCTCTTATTTTACCCTCTTTATAAAGCTTTTCATTCAACATGCATTCTCAATGTTGAACATGATTTTTATCAAGCCCTTAACAATATAGAGTCCTACAGGTAGCATCAAGAATAAGACTAAAAAAGAAAAGAGGAATTTGGTGACAAGAAGAAGCCATGTAGCTATTGAAGCTTGAAAAAGCTCAAAGAGAAAGTCCATGTGAACAAGGAGCAGGTTTAGAGAAAGAAACAACCTAGGTGAGGCATCTACCAAGGTGAGAAATACTTGCTAAGGAATAAGAAGCACATTGAGGACTGAAGTGAAAAAGAGAAAAGAAGGTGAGCAAATTGACAAACTTTTGTTAATGGCTTGTGTTTCTTTTAGGTGTTCACCAGTCACTTCACTCCTTATTATTCTCCAATGAACACACTCTCCCTTGAAGAAAACTTGATCCAAATGTCATTGTAAATAGATGCTCTCAATGTCATCAAGTTAACTCCGTAATATCTTCAATTTTTAATGCATTTCACAATCAAAAACTATTTTTTCCTTGGCAAATTCTTGAGATTCCCAGCTACATGCACTTGTTTTGACAATGCTATATCTTTGAATTAGTTAGAAGGACAGAGTTGGTAAAACTAATATATCAATTAAGTTTATGAGAATTTTTATTCCTTGCTCCTGTAACACTTCCTTTATTTCTGCAATCGACAAATTTTCTAAATTGTTTCCAGCATTATCATTTTTTTGTATTGTTACTTGTACTTATGTTTCACAAGAAGGTAAATGAAGATTTAATGAGTGTTGAACCTGAAATATTTCAAGAGTTGGTCATATTACCTTTTTAAATGTCTACAATGAATCTTATGTGATAAAATTTCAATTTTTTGACTTACTAGGCAAAAACAACAAAGAAGATTGTGTTGAAGCCGCAATGTCAGTCTTGCAAGCGTTATTCTCAACATGTGATAAGGGTGAGCTTTTAACAATTTCTATCTTTGAAAGTTTCTATATTTTCAAGGTAAGCTTTTAACCTACTACAACCTCCTACCAGATGCAAGAGTTCAATATTTTTATACATTAATATTTGCACCAAGTACAAGGGCAAAATAGCACCTTCATTGGTATTATATTTTTTGATAGCTTTTATGCTGGCCATTTATTAATCTAAAAATTAGAGTCATCTCATGCTTTCTATTTGTGTCCTTTATGAAGGAAGAGCTTATTCTTTTCATTTTCATTTTATCTGATATTAAGAAGCCTACTTGGCTTTTCAAAGTTTCTAAGATCAAGGTATTTCACAATTGGTTGTATTCAAAAACTTCAAATGAATGCTCATAAGTTACATTGCATAGAGCCAATGCTACTGCAACTTCATGGCTAAAAGTTCTCATGTTTCTATACTTCTCTATATTTGGAATCTAATTTGTCATTCAGAAATTCAAAGCTGATGTGAAAGTATATAGTTCTGTTCCGATGCTTGCAAAGCAGGTATACCGTAGGTTCACATGACTGTAAATGTTTTTTAGTATACCTTTTAGACTGTCGATCATTTCACAAAGTATGAACATTGGATAGTTGTCTCTAGGGAAGTTTTGGATGAGACTCGAAATTACTATGAAAAAGTTGAACATGTTACTGTATTAGGTTCTAAATTATATCAAAGGTTTACCTTGTTTTTTGCGATGGTATTAAGAACTATATGATAAATTTTATGATATGCTCAAAATTATCCATTTTGAAGTTTTGGATTTCTGCAATTCAAGCGGCTTGATAATCTTTGTTAAATGCAGGCTAAATTTTGGTTCAGATGTAAACAGTTTCAGTTTTCTTCAGAAGAGAACTAGAGTTACAATCCCATGGTTTTGATGAGAGAATGGTTAAGGACTCTCCAAGAAACAACGTCCTTGATGGCAAGAAGGTGTGCAAAAGAAGGCACTTTCAGCAAACATAAATATTATGAGTTTTTCCTTAATCATAAAAGATAGATGTTAGTACGTTCTAGTTTATGTTATTTCCTCAAATTAGGGTTCTACTACCCTGCTTATGATTGCTTTTTTTGAAGGAATTAGTGTACAATTCCAAAATCTTAAGCCTTTTTCTCTGGCACAGAGTTTTTGCGGGAAGTTGTAACGTAGTGGAGGCCGTTATGACCTTTTGGAAGTGTATAATGATGCCACTGATAATCCAGGAACCAATTTTTCTCTCTTCTGTATCTTAGGAAAAATTACAAAAGCAGATACATGTAATATTTGTACATTTTACTATATTGCAGGACATTAATATTCACGAGTTGTTCTTGTCTCACTCAAAGTTTTCTTTCAGTATGTTTTATTTTCAATGTATAATTTTGGCTACCTATCATAATTGGAATATATGGCTGGGATTTATTTCATTTGAAAGCACGTTTCGATTGGAAATGAGGACAATAAAAGGATAAAACTAGAATCAGACAAAACTATCAATCAAAACCACTCAAAGAGAACTGTTGATTAATAGAAATTTTACTCTTTATTCTAATGTTCCTAGTGTTGCTGTCTACTTAATCTGATGGACCACAATAGCAGCTCTTCAACATGCATTTTTGGAATAAATTTACTTTTTGAAGACTAAATGCATGTAGTTTCCTGTCATCCACACAAAATTGGGATTGGAGAAGCTTCTACTTTCTAACCTTTTTCTCACTTCTGAAGGAATATGAATTTGCATTTAAAACTTGTACTTCATTACAGAATTGTTCATTTCCAAAATTTCAGCTTTCAAATTATTTCTGCTCACATTGGGTGTATACCAAAGAGATGCAACAGTCAACAGAAGGATGCTTTTCTGATAGGTATGTAAATAGAGTTTTTTTCAAATCTCAATTTTCCTTTGATTGATAATAATTCAAACCATCACTTTTCATTGGTTGACAATTTATAATCATCTGTGTTTGAGCTTTTTCATTCTGGCATGGGGAATCTTGGCATCTTAATATGTAAAACGTATCACTTTGTTCATGTCAACAACCAATTATCGGATTGACATATCTACGAGTAATGATACCATATTGGGAATTAAATGTGTTCATTTTGGTCCAATGTTTATTTTGAATGATTGCATTCGCTTCTCTTTTCATATTTTCCACATTGTGAGTTTGGCTGTAGAATGAGCTTTATGTACAATATTGTTACCTGATCTCTTTATTTTAAATTCTTCGAAATCACATCTGAAGGGGTTCTCCTGACTTTGTTGATCGAGGGAATTACTTGGACCAACCTGCATGAAAAGTGTGAGAGAAGTCTGAGTTGTCTTACTAGAGCCTTCAGATGAGTATGTGCTTAGATAACAATTTCATGCCAGTAGCTGAGATACCCAAGAGAGATAATGCTCAGGTTGCTAGAAAACTGTTTCAATTAGATACCTAGCATTCCACTGGAAACATAAAGCAAATTTATGTGTGGGAACATACAATTCTACACTATTGCCTGCTTGACAGGTGCCAAGGAAACTACATTTTAGAATCTCTTTGATAAAGCCTTGTAGCACAAAGGGTAAACAAGGGACCTACCACCATAGTAATAAGATGCAACTACAGAAATCACATTGATAATGACTACATGCCAGAGAGGGTCCAAATGGCATCAAGAATATTGGGTTTTCAAGCTCTGGTTTGAAAATCCCTTTATGGATATAGATCCTATTATAGGAGAAAAGTTAAATTCTGCCTACATATGAAAGCACAAATTCGACTATGCATTCACTACATGCATCTGCCTCAATGTTTTTGGTGGGATTTTTTTATTTTTATTTTTAGTTGGAGCGTTTTGTAAAAGCGCTTCCTTGATAGGTATTATCAGTTGGAAATGTAGAATAAAAAATATTCCTGCCATCACAGGGGAGATTAAATCTAAGTAAGAAAGAATTGGATGCATGTAGGAGATAAATTCTATGGATAAAGTAATTTCCTTTTGAATATGGGGGAAAGGCTGAAAAGAGTGACCAATTTCAAGGATACCAATTTCATAAATGTGTTCCGGTGATAACCAGGGGTGTAGAGTTCCCATGGAGACTTCTAAGGATGTGATTTCTAAAATTATACTTCAAGAGTCAGTGAAGATTGTAAGGCCCCACTATAATAGTTGAAAATTACCCTAACTGCTCTTAATATCAACTGTTTTAAATGAAAAAATCATGACTCCAAAGGGTGAGGCTACCCAGTCATAGCTCACTTGTCCCTAGTATAATTTCCATACATGTTCACAAAATGACCATATTTTCCATGGGATTACTTTAATAAAATAATTTTGTGACTTAAATAACGATTGATGTGGCGTTTGATATTATGTAAAGAACTCCTTTTTATGAATATTTTAGTTGGTTATGCTGTCCAACATGTAACCAGTTAGAGGACTCAAAAGAAGCCAGATTTTGTCTCTTGATTGTTGAAAAAGGATATATATGTTGATATCTAAAGAATAAAAAAAACTAGGTATTTTTATTATTGCAAGGATGAAAAGGCACTTGATTGTGTTTCATATTATGTTGCAAGGGTTATAGTTCTTGTTTATCGTCCATTTCATAAAATTTGGTAGTTAGATCTGTTTCAACTGAAGCAACCAGGGTCTATAGGTGTGGGTACAAGATTGCCATTTTTGGAATCCAGATGAGTGGATGTCTGGGATGCTGCATCACACAACTAAAATATTCTCTCTTTTTTTTCCCTAGCAGGGGATTGATCTACACAATTTCTTTGGTATAGACCCCTGGACAGTAGTACATCACCTGGCGGCTGCCATTGAGGCGGGCATAGACTTGTACCTTTCAATCAAAATGACCATATTATCCATTGGTGTATATTGATATCAATTGAATTATGAGGGATGGGCTTTGTCACACATTACATATATGTTTTGTTATAGATTGTTTTTTATATTAAATACCACCAAATATTCTACATTTACGTACACATATATTTTGTATCAAGTTTTTCAGTGATGTACGTGTGGAAGGGTTGAAAACATTGGACTATTTAGATAATCTTCCTAACCAAAAGCACTTTACAGAACAAGGGGATTCCCTTAATTTTGATTATGAGTTAGTTGTCATCATGATTAATGGATAAAAATGTGATGTGCCTCAACTGCAATTACTTACTGGAAAACACTAACTGTGAATAAAAGTTGTGCCTAAAGGTGGATTGTGTGTATCTGAGCATGCCAGCTTCGCTTTCATTAATTGATCACGAGAAAAAGAGAACATTTTTCATTCGTAAAACTGGATTTCCAGATCAACTTGATTTCCTAAAACCTCATTTGGATTTCCTGATATTGGAGAGAGAGAAGTTATGGTATAAAGACTGTTCTAAGGGATAAGGGTATACAAAATATAAGTTTCAATATAGGAAGAAAAGTTTGTCCTTTTTAATATAAAAGAACCTAGCTTGGTTGCATATATATATATATATAATCCTTATTCTTTCCTGTGGGGTTATTGGGGTTGAGGTTCTATCTAGTGTTATGGAGGTGTGTTATTGTGTCTTATTCTGATTCCTTAAAGCTATGGTTACTAGCTAAAGCGGGTTTTTGGGTATAGGGTTAGTCATTGTATATGATTTTATTTGCTAGCTATATGATGGATAAACTAAATATAGGGTTATGTTGCTTGTATTGTTGCATCCTAGTTTATCTATGCAAAAGGCTATATAAAGGGGTTGTTCTAATTCATGTGGATAGATGTGTCATTCGGCCTAACCTAATAATAATTTCTTTGTCTTTGGGGAGGTTCGTATCTCAGCCATGTTCTGGTTGTTTTCTCTTTTATGGGGCTTGGTTAATGAGGAATAATATCTGTGTTTATTAGGCATGGTGTCTATGGTTCCTTTCTCTCCCTTCTTATCTAATTAAGAGCTTGAAGTAATATAAATAAATGTAATTCCTTTATTCTAAAAGGGTTTCCTGACCTTAAGAAAACACCTTGAAGGGATGCCTTGGAAGAGGGCACTACTCCTGCGGGCTATCCACCTCTGTATATGTGTATAAAATGATCTTGAAAGTTTTTTACAACGAAGTTAGGGATCTCTGAATTTAAGGACCTTAGCAAAAGGAAAAGTTTGGAGATCCTCCAACGTTTTTTTTCAATATTATTTTGTTGCCACTAGTTATATGATTTATGGGATAGGATCAAAGCATTGCCTCCCTGTTATGAATAAGGTGCCCACACTCAGACCTATGGCTTGGCCAGTTGTATGGTCTGTACTCTTGTTAAATTCTCTTTTCACATGGAAGGCATGAAACTCCTAGAACATCTGAATCAAAGCTATTATACTTTTGAATAACAAGTTGAGCTTATACCCTTGTGGAGAAGACTTCAAATTGACTTGCTTGATAGTGTTTAAGGAATCTCTGATCACCATTAACTTTTCAGTCGAATATTTCTAAGCTAGTGCAGCCCTTTTGACAGGGCATACATCTCTTCTTTATTGTTAGTGGCTGCTCCCAAACTCCAACTATATTTGTATTCTAACTGTCCCCTCGGTCAAACGAGACTCTTAATCTATCTTTGAATAGTGGTGCATGCCTCTAGGATTAGATGGTATTATCACATGCCTTATTTTAGGTTGGCTAGCATCCATGCATGTGTGTACCCTCACCCTTTATAACTCAAGAGTGATGCATATCCTCTTTGAGAACTAAGATATGCCTCACTAGATTCTACCTACAGGACACAATACAATGTTGTTGAAGAGGTGCCCAGATCTACTAATTTTTTTTAACAATACAAAACTATATATATAGTAAAAGATGTGTTGAAGCTCATTAGAGGGCTGAGAATTTGATCATCATCCTTTTTCTACAATATAAAATGGCCCTCAGGGTCTAAAAAAACTTGAAACCTAGCCTTTGAGACCAAATTTCTATTACATCATTACATATTTCTATAAGTATATATTATCTATAAATTTCCTAAACTAAATCTGGATTTAGCAGGCATATAACTAAAAGGTAGAGAAAATTTTTTCCTCCACCATTTTCACATGAGAACTTAGTTGCCCACGATCACGACATTTTATATGGAGAAAAATCTGTTGAGGTTCGGGACCACTACTCAAGGAGACAACACAAAATAGGCAGAAGATATCTGGACCGCTTTAGACTGTACACCCCTTTTCTAAACACCCACAGTGAAGCTCTATCTAGCTTCGAGTTTCTGAATTTCTTCACTGAGCTGGTGAATTAGCTATCTATGGTCAATGATTATCTACATTATAGAATTTAATTGAACGTTCAATACCTCTTCCCAGAAACTGACGCCTTCCATTTTATCTTGTTGGTTGAACTCAATAGACTTTCCCCCTTGGACAGAGGTTTCTCTCCCATGAACTCTCGTTTTTGTTTCTATAATTTTTCTCGCAACTTACTATATATTTGATTGATTCGATCATTACTCAGAAATTTAATGGCAGACCTATCCAATTTGGGCCCATACTTCAATTTTATGGACTTCACGGATTGACATTTTGATTGCGATAAATGCTTGATACATGCATTTCACATTCTTCTCTTCAACAATTCCCACAAATGAAATATTCATTTAATTAGGCGATTAGATGCGATCCTAATAACCTAATCAATTGAATGTGCAACCCAAACCCATAAAGCAATCCGGTGATGATGATATTTATTTATGCTTGATCTTTATTACTGGATTGGATCTCATGCCAATTGGATGTAACCCATATAGCAGTAGCCACACACAAGTTATTGAGCGTAAGGTAGGTTTTTTTTTTCTACATCAATGAATCGTTGGTATACCGACGCCATTAAGCATCGTACGTGGTAGTGTCGGTAGAGCGACGCACGTCTGTCTTCTCGAAAGGTCGATGAATGCTTGTTATTGTCAGTATTGCAACACCTCCCTACCACCGTCGGTATAGTGAAAAAAATCTAGCTTTGTCGAAAGCACGACACATTCGTGTCACCGTCGGTATAGCGACACAATTATAGAATCGTTGGAAGAACAACAGAAGATTGTGAATATCAGAAGAGCGACACAAACTTCTGAACATAGGAAGAGCGAAATATGCTTGCTAACGTCAGAATAGAGACATACAGTTGGTAACGTCGAAAGACTGAAGGCCATTTGGAAACATCGGAAAAAGTGTCGCTCTTCCAACAGTTAACTCAAGTGTTAGAATTCCAACTTTAGGAGAAACCATGTTTTGCCCTGCCTCAAAGTGTCACTCTTGGGACGTCTATGTGTTGTAAGAGCAAAATTTTGGCCGACGGAAATTGGGCCAAATGTGCTAGTGCTAGCCAGGTCATTTTACGAGAGACTGCCAGAACCCCACAACAACATGTAAGTACTGTAAATCCTTTGACCATCTAATTGAATAATTCCCCATACTTATGGTGAAGATGCAAGAAAAAAGGAACTAACAACCAACACAGAATATTCAAATGATGACTACTGAAAGAAGCACCGAAGAACCTCAAGCTAGTATTGTCACTAGAAGTGGAGCTGTGACCGATAGTGATAAGGGAGATGAAAAGAAATAATATGAAAGTGCATGGGTCAGAAATATTGCTAAGAAATATCCTATTTTATATATTCATAAATAAAAAGAAGTACTTATGGAAGCAAATCAAATTTTTATGGATGTTGGAGCTTTGACATCTAGTGCACATCCAAATCCCAATCAGAGTAGTAACTGCGATGAGTCATTAGCTTCGGTTGAGAACTTAGATCTCACACATGGTCGAGCTCTGACGTAAGACCAGGGTTTAGCAAATCAAGTAAGTATTTTAAAGTCTTTTCTATAGACTTGCATGAAATTGTTAAGATATCAAAAGATTGTATAAGGGTTGCGGGAGTTGATAGATTCATGTACATCAAAAGAAACATCGTGAAGTGAGATGTGCGTAGTCAATAATTTACATAGACAGAAGAGAAACAAAAGAGAGATGAGGCTTAGTGTGCAGATAGGAGAGTATGAGATGGATCCATTTAATATGGATCTGGGATATGATGCTAATGTCTTGACGGAGCAGAAATGAGAATTAATGGTGTAAGTGAAATCTATAGTGGTCAGCTATTCAGTTATGGATGGAAAATCAACAAAATATCTTCCCTATGGGAACACTAACAGGTGTCACAGTGGATACTAAAGGAATTTTCACAAATGTTGATTATGAATTAATAGAGGTTGTTAATGACAGTAACACTTATCTTGCATTTCTTGCACTTGACTGGGCATTTGACAATATGACCATAATTAATTTGAAGAAGAGATAGATGATATTTGAAGGAAACAATATGAGAGTAATAATTGTTCCCTTGGATCCATCAAAAGGAGTGAGATACACAGAACAATTCAAATAAGAATATGGCACAGATGACATAGACAATATCTATCAAATGACAACAAAATAAAAATATTGGGTTAACCCTACTGCATAAGTCAATTTGGGTTGGGAGCATGATAGTCCTTAAACCTTAGATTCAAAAGAAGAGTTGGAGAACTGGTAGAATAGGCCACATGAAGTATCCACAAGGAATTCCTTAAGAATTACCAAATTAGTTTGCTGTATGATGTCTAAGATATGTAACTTGCCTTCATATGGTGGCTTAGGTGATGTAAATAATTTTCTTAATGATTATGAAGAAAAAGTCCCATAAAATCAAAGGTTGGCATCCTTGGATATAGCCCTAAAATATACCCAAGCTATATGGTGGAATGCACATAATAATAATATATGAGGTTGGCAAGAATGTTGAGGATTAATATGGATAAGGTTTGGAAAGATAGAAACAGAAATGAAGATAAAATATGATGGTAAAACTAATCATAGGAACCATATACAACTATGAATTATAACATGGAAGGAGATTCCACAACTAGAATGGGTACATGGATTCATCCATACATTAGATACAATCCATAAGAACTAGTACCTAGAAACAGAGCTTCGACATGGTACTGAGAATTGGGCGGACATGGTTGATGGCTTCATATTAACATTCAACTTTGAGGACGATTTCCCAAACATATATTTGGTCCTTCATACAGTCAAGAAGAGGATATTTGAGAATGTCACCCCACTGACATGGAAGAAACCTCATTGGACTACACAGATATAAAATGCACTGGAATGCTATAACATTATTACAGATGAAGAAGAATAATATCCTCACAACATAGACATAAAAAAATTAGAAGGATACCGAAAAGTAACTGGACCTCAGCCAAAGATACCATACATAACGAAGCCAATGAATACCAAGAAAATAAACATAGGATCAAAGAAGGAACCCAAGTTTGCAACAATAGGGGACTACTAGGATGAGGAGACAATTAGTAAAGTTACAGAGTTACTTCATGAATATGAATATTTTTTTCCTACCAATTTTTCAGAAATGAAGGGTACAATAGGAGATATAGGAGTCATGAATATTCCTCTTAGGCCTAATGTGAATCCAGTCAAACAAATACCTTACATATTGAAACCAAAGTATAAGGAGAAAGCGAAATTAGAACTTGATAAGATTATAGTAGCGGGAATTATTGAACTTGTAGAAGAATCAGAATGGGTGAGTCCTATGGTGGTGAAAAAGAAGAAGGCTCAAGGAGAAATTAGGATCTCTATTGATCTGAGAAAGTTGAATCATGCATGTTTACATGTTTACATGATCCCTTTCCTACCCCTTTCACAAATGAAGTGTTAGACAATGTAGGAGGTCATGAAGCTTACTCATTTATAGATGGTGTTATCACTCATAATTTTGTGAGTCATTACTTGACATGGTCATACAGTTCACTCCTCAAAAGGGTAAGGTCTCCTTAACCCTTTTTCAAATTGGCATAGGAAATTTCATTTTTTCATATTTAACCTATCCTAAGTTTCAAGACCACCCTCATTTCATCTCGAAACCACATCCATATAGGTCACATCATGTCTCATCAGTCATCATTTGCTGTTAGTTTTCATTTCCAAAGATTACAACTCCGAAAAATGTCATTTTAGCCAAAAATCCCTACTTTCATAGCGAATTCAATGTAAAATAGGCAGAAAATGCTACGAAACTATTTATAGTTTCTTAGCGAATATGAAGCATTTCTCTGTTTTCTGACTTTGAGCAGTCAACTTCAAGGGTGGTTTTGGGACAAGCAGAGAAGTATTTTAAGAAATTGAGAGAGGTTATTTGGAATCACATATCAAGTATTTTGAAACTGTGAGATATAGGGATGTCTTTCAGTCCTATTTTCAGAAAACATAAATTTCCTGTTTAATTCATGTTTTGCAAATGCAGATTCTGGATAGCTGGAGATGGTATTTAAAAAACAAAGAGAGGTTTTTCTTCAAAACATGTTGATCTAAAAAAACCCCCTCGATTTTTTCAAAGTATATAAAGGATTGAAAAATATGAGTTAATTTCTAAACTGCAAATTTCTGTGCTTTTCCACAATTTTGTAGCGTTTCCTAGGCTTAAAGCCAGGAAAACGCTACGAAAACACCTGTAGGTATATTTTTCGTTTTAAAGTTATTTTTTCATGATTAAAGGAGGGAGATCCATGGTGGTAAGGTGTTATGACATGATTGAAATTTTGGAATAGTAAATAAGTCAAGAATATTGATGGAGAAGCCATTTTCCCATGCTACTAAAACATGCTACGAAAATTTTTGTACATGACTCTTTTAGCAGTCAAATTCAAGTTCGATTTCATACCAAATAAAAAAGTATTTTAGAAATAAAAAAGACATTTTTCTTCATCACAAGTCCATCTACAGAAACCTCTCTCAATTTCTGCAAATCCATCAGGGTTTGGAAATTATACACTCATCTTTGAAGCCTATTTTTCATAATTTTCACTAACCAGATTTGTGAAAAAATTGTAAAAATTTGACTTGGAGGAGGTACGACTCAACATCCACATGGCATAATGATACATCAACAATCTAGTACACTCAAAAAATTAGTTGGTTGTTGTTGATAATGGTTATTAAATTGATTTGTTGAACTATTAATGAAAGAAGAGTCATTTTGTATTCAAACTCTGAAAAACAGAAATATCCCTAGGAAGTCTCCAAGTGATGGAATCATGTTTCAAATAGGTCTTTGAGGTGGGAATTCGAAGCTATCAAGGTGGAATATCATTTTTATGTGTCCTCACTCTATAAAGGACATATTTTTAGAGTTAGAAAGGTTTGGGATATGTTATGGCTGACTTCTGCTATTGTAAACAGGTTTTTGATCACGAGTAGAGAGTGGCTATTGGTTTCATCCTTCGGTTGAGATTCACTTGATACTTTCATGAAAAATTTCCTATGTATATTATTACTTTTTTTCAATATGTTAATGTTTGAGTACTCAGAATTCTTGCTTTGCATGTTCTGACTTCCTTTCAAGCACTAAAATATTGGATATCTTTCTCAATGTCCTACTTTCAGTATCTTAATGTTCATTACTCAGAATTCATGTTTCTCATGCTATAACTTCCTTTGAACATTTATAAATTGAGTAAACCCTGTATGTGTGTATTCTACTTTCATTTAAGTATCTACATGCCTCAACTTCCACAAGGAGAGCCTTTGTCATTAATATCCCTGTCACTGACTCCATAGCCCAATGGTAGCAAGCCTTCATCTTTTCAACTTGCAAACATACAAAACCAAGACACAATTCATAGAGTTAGCCATCTACCTTTATCATTAACCAATATCATAAATTATTTGTGAGAGATCCCTCTCAGACTGAAGAGGCTAAGCTTCAGTCAAAAGCTAGTTTGAAATAGTTACAGTGAGTTGTTTGATCAGCAGCCAATCAAGTACAATTTTGGTGATAACATTTTGGCATTGTTTCCAGGGATCCTGAAGGTTACACTTTCCCAAAATTTTGAAGCTGAACTTCTGAAGGTAGGAGCTTAGAAAGATGTTCAAGGTTGCATCTACCTTGGTGAATCCATTCAAAATTCATATGTTCAAAGGTGGCTTCGAGAAGGAGATACACGAGGAGTAATCCTGACCTAGATCCACCTACCATTGTGGAAAATCCAAACACCATCTCCAGAGGAAGTCAAGGAATTTCTACAATATCAAGTACTCCATGACATACAAAATCCTTGTCCTATGAAGTTTTAAGAAGTCCCGAAGAAAAAAATTTTGATGATAAAATTCAGGAAGTCTTGTTTAGGTCTGAAAGTGAAAAAGAATTAACTGAAATTGTCTTAGACCTACATAGAAGAGGTATTTATACCTTACCCTTAGTGACAAAAAAATATAAAGAAGAGTTTTGGGAGGCAGTCACTTCAGAGTTGTTGTTAGAAAGAGAATCTTTGGATAGGTTGAAGGAACTAGACCCTTTTGAAATTTTGTTAAAATGTAAAATTTGTTTTCCTCTTCCTGATGGGAGTTCAATTTTAACTGGACAACAAAGAACAAAAATCCCTCTTCCTAACAGTTCCTCTTCCTCTACTACTGTTGTTCATAAAACTAACACAGTCCAAATCATCATGGAAAGAAATGTGCCACCTCCACCTGCCGTTGCACCTACTAGGTATGCCCTCTTGTTCTTCCAGCTGTCCTAAATGCCCTTCCTAGAAAATATTCTGCTAGAATCAAAACTTGGGGAAGTGATGAAGAGATTACAGTTGAATAGCATGTAGACTAGTTCAATGAATTTATAGACAGGGAGGAGGTTGACCATGAGGATGTCAAGATGAGATTGTTTGCTTAGATATTTACTGGTGAAGTTAGGAAGTGGTTCAAATCTCTTGCACCAGGAAGCATACATAATTGGAATGAATTTGAAGATAGCTTCTTGAGAAAATGGGGAAATAGAACCAATCTTGTACAAGCTCCCACTAAATACAATAGTTTGAGAAGAGCTGTTGATGGAACTGTCCAAAATTTTTCAAAAATATTTAACAAAGTTTATGACTCCATCCCTTCCCATCTAAAACCTCCACTAGCATTAGCTCAAATGCGCTATGTTGAGGCCTTTGATTATCACTTTTTTATCCTGCTAAGAGAAAGATAATCCCCTTCACTTGCTGAAATGAAAAATTATGTAGTGAAGGAGGAGGTCAATATGATAGCAGCAAAAAAGTCCAATATGGGAAAGACTAAGTTGAAAGAAGAAGATAATCCTTCCACCTCAGATGAAAAATTTGATTCTATGATGAAAATACTGGAAAAATGATGGATAGGCTTGCCCTTGGGAATGCCTCTGCTCCTCTTGCATAACATGAGCCTCAGTTTAGAAATCCTCAATTCAGAAGACCTCAAAACTAGCAGAGACCAAGGGAAAATAGAAATCAGCCTCCTGACCCTCAAGTAAGGCCTCCTTTTCACCAAAACTTAGTTGATGAAGAAGATCAGCCTGAGATTCCAGAAGAATCCATTCATTTCTTAGATGAACACAAGTCTGGGATATTTTTGACTAAGGAAGAACATGATGAGTCAGATCAGGATGCAAATAAGGGTGAGGAACCATCTGATTATTTTAAGGGATATCAACATGCAATCTTTGAGATGCAGAAAAAATAAAACCTTAGGAACAGAAATGTGCCAATTACTACAAACAAAAAATAGCCCATGAAAGATGCCCCTAAGGCTGCTGAGGTTAAGAAAGATACACTACCTCCTCCTCTTGTCAAAGAGACTAAAAAATATTTTTCTGTTTTCAGTTTGGAAAGTGAAAATTCTAAGATCAAAATTCAGTACCTTTTGAAGAAATTCTTAAGGTGAATGAATATAGAAGTAAGATTGTAAAAATGCTGAATTCCCAACTAGAAGCTGCTGATATCCTAAATTTTCAAGAAGATCATCCAACCATATACTTGGGTCCAATATTAGAGGATGAGTAGAATGAAGAGGTGCCTCCTTTTTATGTCAGCCTTAATATTCATGACATGACATTACCTAATGCCATGTTGGATTCAGGGGCCTCTCACAATATTATGCCCAAAGTAATTATGGAAAGGATGGGGTTGGAAATTACTAGACCATATAAGGATTTGTTTTCCTTTGATTGAAAAAGAGTTCAATGCATTGGTTTAATAAAAGAAGTTGTTGTTGGTCTTACACAAGTCCCTACCAAGACAGTGGTCATGGACATTGTGGTAGTGGACATTCCACCTAAATTTGGCATGATGTTATCAAGGTCATGGGTAGCAAAGATAAAAGGGACAATGCAGATGGACCTAACTTATGCCATCATTCATGTTTTTGGTGAGCAAAGGAGACTTTATAGAGAAACAAGGATGGCTTACATGGTAAGTAGTAAGGATAAACCTCAGAACTTTCAAATATATGTTGTTCATACTTGTTGGCGAGAAGTCAGGTCTCGCGGACAAGACCCAGGTTCAGGAGTTGTGGCCAACAAAGGGGTCCGATGTAGTCTAGGATCACACCGGAATTTTCACCCTGCTCCGGAGAGTAGTGAGTCTCACCCGAGGCATGCCACAACCACATGCAGAAGGGGATGAGATCGATGGCAAGGAAAAAAGTCGCAACTCATGATGGACAATGCATCGATTATATAGACAGAGTCATGTACGCAAGAGCACTTAAGAAGCATTCAGACATTAGCAAATAAAATTTTAAACCAACATAAACACATTACATACATGTAAACCTCTTATTGAGATAGCAACCTTTCATTATATTAATCTCTTGGCCAAGCACATGATTACATAGCATTTTCAGCGATAGCTTACAACTCTGATACAGATGTCTTACGGAACAGAAAGGTAGAATAGAGAAGATTAGGAACCATAGAAGTGTCATGCATGATTTCCCGCAGTCGCTCTGTGCTTCTTCTCCTGTCGCGAGCCTCACAACCTCTACAACATCTCCTTTTCCTTTCAGCCGGGTGACTGTTATTTATTCACCCACTATCGCGACTATCAGTTCCTCTGTTTCTTTTCTTCAGCTGCTTCCAGCTTCTCTCCTGTTATCTGTGTGTTCCGCTTTCTGTCTTTTGCTGTGTGTTTTCTTCATCTGTACTTGTGCGTGTTCTTTCTTCAGCTATCTCATGCTTCCACGCCACCTTGATAGCTCCGCGACTCCTGGTAGTTGCGACGCGGTCGCGATTGCCATGTGTCTTCATGCCGCAACTCAAAAGGTCAAAATTAAAAATGTTTTAGCCAAGATTTCAAAAACAAGGGCCCCAACAGGCCCCAACCACAGTTCCTTGACTCGTCCCCGAGTCAATCACAAATGACAGTTTCCACCTCCATTGCCCCGCTGGCTCCCGTGCCCTGTTCGGCCTGTGTGCCTTCGTCTTGTGCCCTTTCCTGCTGTGCTCCTCCAAGCGGTTGTTCAAACAAGAGCCCCAACTCCGGGACCCTGCAGAATGCTATATCTTTGAGCCCTGTGAAGTCTGACACAGCTTGCTGCCATCCCTGCATTAGCGAGTCTACTTCCTCAGTGATCCCGGTGGCAGCGGCCTCCTCTATATTTGCCGGGATAGCCCCGAACATCGTGGTAAGCTGGGTCTCGGCCTTTGCAGATAGCTGTTGTATTGATTTGGCACTGGCTTGAATGGGCAGACGGATTTCCCGAATTATCTGCTTGGCCATTGCTGAGTTGGCCTCGGTCTGTTGCATTTGAACCTCAAGCTCGTCTGCCTGGGCATAGAGTTGATCTAACCACGTGGGATCTGAGGTCTCCTGAATTTCCCTGGAAATCTGTTGCAGCTGGGCAGAGATGGGCTGCGTTTTGACCGTGAGGGCGAGTGAACACTCCTGCAGACTTCGCAGGAGGTCGTAGGCCTCGCGCGCCGTGGAGTGAAGGGTCGCCTGCATGTGAGTTGCCTGGGTTTTCTTGGCTACTACTTGTTCAGAGTATACAATCTGCGGGTCAGGGAGCGCGGGCCATGTGGCTAACACCGCTTGAAGTTCCTGATTCTCCCTGCATAGACCCGTGAAGGCAGACCGAATGTGGTAAGCCTGGACGACCACGTTGCTCTCTGCTATATCGTCAGGAAGTGGGGCATGGTGAGCCCTTACAGCGGGCCATAGGTCTGAGAACGCCTGAGTGGAAATGGTGACCTGCTCCTGCAGGTAGGTCTTCTCCTTGGTCAACTGGTCGCGCTTTTCAGTAAGCACTATGATCTGGTGGTGCTGCTCATCGCACTGCTGCTGCAGCTCTGAATGAAGCTGTTCAGCCTGCAGGGCCGCCCGCTGAATGAATAGGTACAACTGGGCTGTGCCCCATGTTTCTACGTTGGTGGTGCCAGAAGCGCCCTGCTCCGGCATACGCTCCTGCAAAGGTTGCCCACTGGCCACTGATCTGTTGGAATTCTCAGGAGGGGACACTGGTGTTTGTTGCTGCGTTGAGGTGCCCATGTCAGAATCTAGCCGTTCTTGCTGAGTGGTCTGGCCTGTGGGGGGAGGGTCAGCATGCTCAGGCAGAGCTTCGACCGAGTCAGCCCCAACGTTGGCCAGCTGAGTAAATATAGTAGAGAAAGAACCCTGGGGTGTGGCCACGGGGTCGACTCGTGGTACTACGGCCGCAATACTGGAGGTGACTTCAGCCCCGTGGTCTCCTCCAAAGAGTTCCTAGATAAGAGGGTTGGATACAGTGGCAGATGAGTTTGATGGAACGGATGAAGTGGCAGGTGGCTGGACGGTGGAGGGAGCGGTGGATGGTGTGGAGGAGGTATGGGGGAGGCGAATATTGATGAATTCAGAGGGGTCGATAAGGGGTTCCTCCGGAATTAATGTCCCTGTGAGTGGAGTGGGTGGCAGATCGTCATCAGTAAGGTCCACCACTGGATCAGTGACGGTGGTGCGGGCCCGCTTGGATGTAGGGGGGTCTAATTGATCAGGTCCCGGGCTCGTTTCGCCCATTGGGGTGATGATGGGGCTGGTAGAAGTGAATAAGTTGGTAGGGATGGGAGAAGTGAGAGGGGCAGTATGGGACAGAGAAAGAGAACGACTGAGCTGGAATTCAGAAAATAAAGGAAACAAAGGGGCACCGCTTGAAATAACTTGAGTCACCACGTTGAGACTTCGTACCTGAGTATTGAAGTGTTGTACGATGGGGACCAGTGATTCGGGGAGTTCCTGTGAGGTCCTGACTACATCCTAAGAAGGTCCCGCTGCGACCTGTGAGGGCCCTGCCGTGCCTGTCTCGGCAGGCCGTTGCGCCAGCAGCATCCGCTCAAAGTTGTATCTGGGGATCCCATCGCGGATGTGCTTTGTGACCCCCGGCCACGTAGAGACCTCGCGGTGAAAGGTAGCATCGTCCAACTGGAATTTGAGCGGCGCCATGTGGAAGGTGGCTTCCGGCACGCAAGTGGGGCGGAGGTAAGTGTGCCTGTGGCTTACCCCGAACCATACCTGCTCACTATAGTTGTGCAACAGGTTCCTGGGCACCCGTTGCTGGTTAGCCACCACATCTATCATTATTCCGTACCAAGCCCGAAACGCTTCCGCATTCACCTGTTTAGTGCTGGGGTCAGAGGACACCTGCCACGGGGTGAATTTCATCGTGAGGGGCTGGCTCATGATAGTTTCTGCTGGCAGCCGGATAGGAGGAATGTGCCATTTCCACATGGAAAAAGCTACAATCAGGTAACCATAGATGAAACTAGTGGTGCGCTTATAATTCTCTTCGCATGCCGCGAACAGTTCTTTGAGCACGAAAGAACACCAATTCAGTCTGGTGCCTTGGACACAGTGCTCCGCAATGGAGATGGTATCCAAGGTGCACTCTCCTTTGGTATAATGCCACATCGTCTTGCTAGCAATGAGATAGCAAGCGAACCGAATCTCCGGCTTGTTAATCAGATCAATTTTGGCACCTTTCCCCCCCCCCGGCGAGTGCCATATTTGGCATACAGGTCTGTATCACCCGACTTTCATGCGTGCTTGGAAGATGTTTGACCGGTAGCGGAGACGTCTGCGCCATTCTGAGACAGCCCTGTGAGGCGATGAATGTCTTCAGCGTGAATGGGGATCTCCTCGTTTAGCCACAAGGACCCATTCTGAATTCGGATGAGGAGGAATCAGGTGCATTGTAGGGCCGGTCCGGTAGTCCCAAAGACAGGAAGAGTTCTTAAATTCATCAGGGACGATTGCTGGAGGTCCCTATACTCTGGTCGCATTCGGTTGGTTGAGCTACTTCCTGGTGTGTAGTGATGCTCCATATATGTCTGCCAATGGAGGTAGGGGAATTCGACCGGGTCGGACAGGTTGGTGTTTATCAATGCTGCATTGTCATATTTGCCAACCAGTGACTTTGTTCTGTGGATCCGACTGTCCAGCGCTGGTTCAACAACGGAGAGGAGAGCCTTTGGAATTTTGGCACGACGTTGGTAAACCTGGAGAATTCTCCTGGAGCTTCTATCTTGGTGCGGTGCGTTTTGACACTTCAACCGCTCTGGTGTCGCTGCAATTGCCAAATTGAACTGGTCCGACATTCTCGTGCTGTTGGTCTCCATGCAAGTTATGTCATCACCTGGCACGAGCGGAGTTGATGAGACCCCATAACGACAATTAATTCCTGCTGGCCTTCTTGCCTGCGATAATTGTGCGATCGATCGCATGCCTGTGTGTAATCTGACAATTGCTGACGGCGGCATGGGGAAATGGGCAGACGCGACGGCTGAGGGAACTGCGGATGATGGCAAATGATTATGGTACGGTTACTGCCTACTTATGGTAATTTATGATGAAAATCTGAGCGATCCTACGGACTGACAAAAAGGACTAATGGAAATGACCTGGACTGATACTGGCACGTGGATGGATCCTACAAGGATGACATGCTGGACAGGCACCGTCCCAACCACATTCAATTGCGGTGCGGTCCCCGCAACTGAGCGGTTATTGACAGACTACCTATGAACGGAAAAGACTCCCTATGCTCATCCCGGTTGCGGGAGAGTTATTCGACTAAGCTACGCTACGGGTGCTCTCGGGTGCGAGAGTTATTGATGAAAAGTAAAAGGTACTTACTCCTGGTAGGGTTTTAGGCGTGCGCCATTCACCCACCTAGAGAGAACTGTACCATCAAGATGTGCCAACTGAACGCCTCCTAAGTTGCGAATCTCAATGGCAAAGTAGGGTCCCAACCAGTGCATCTGGAGCTTGCCTGGAAACTTCTGGAACCGGCTATCATATAAGAGAACTTTGCCGCCAACTTGGAAGGCTTTGTTCTTGAGGTGGCGATCGTGCCACGCTTTCTTCCTGGCCTTCTAAACCTTCTGGTGGAATTTCGCCAGGAATCGGGCCTCATCCAGCTCCTGTAGCTCCTAGAGGCGTTCCCGAAGTGACTCCTCTTCTGAGAACTGAAGAGACGTAGCGATTAAAAGACTGGGTACAGTGAACTCGGCGGGAATCACAGCTTCCCGGCCATACACCAACTGGAATGGCGTCTGATTGGTTAAGCGTTTCACCGTGGTCCGATAGGCCCACAATGCCGCTGGGAGACGCTCATCCCAATCGTCGCGCTGAGCATTGCAAATCTTAGTCAAGCCTTTTTCAATAATTTTGTTAAATGCTTCCACAGTACCATTGGCCTACAGGTGGTATGGGCTGCTTTTATGATGTTGAATCATAAATGTGTCCAATAGTGACTTGACCTTGGCACTAATGAAATGCGTACCCTGATCGCTGGTTAAGCTTCATGGGCAGCCAAACTGGTTGATGATGTGTTCAAAAATGAACCGGGCAGCTGTCTCCGCCGAGCAGTCTTGTACCGCCGCTGCCTCAGCCCATCGGGTGAGGTAATCCGTGGTGGTAATGATGTACCGAGCCTTGGAGTGTCTGGCGACCGGAGCGATGGGACCTACAAAATCGACAGCCCACTTTTCAAATGGCCGCAACACATGCACTGGGTGTAGCGGAAGCTCGTCCCGGTGAGAGGGCCTTCCCGTCCGCTGGCAAACATCGCAGCACTTCACGTAGGCCTTACAGTCAGCATGTACTGTCAGCCACCATAGGCCAGCTTGGAGCACCTTTCTTGCGGTGCGTTTCGCACCCACATGCCCTCCCGCAACACCGCTGTGACATTCCCACATCACCGCTTCCCGTTCGTGGTCAAGGACACATCTGCGCAACACCTCATCGAGGCCCAGTTTGTATAGCTGCCCCGCGATCAATTGGTAGTCGGCCGCCCAGAAAACCAGGTGGCATTTCTGGAGAGGGGTGTAATCCTGAGGGCATTGTCCCGTGGTCAGATAAGTGTCAATGTCAGCCAAGTAATCCGGTACTGCTTCGACTTAGAAGAGGTCGGCATCCGGCAGCTGATCGTCCAACGAGCCTTCGTTCTCTCCCGTCTCCAACCTGGATAAATGATTGGGACCGAAATTCAACCTGCCGGGCTTGACAATCACCTCAAACGTGAATTCCTGGAAAAGTAGAAGCCAGCGACAGATCCGTCCTTCTAAAACAGGCTTATTCACCAAATACTTCAATGCAGAGTGGTCCGTAAAGAATTTGAATTTGCCGCCCAGAAGGTAGTGGCAGAACTTCTGGAGGGAGTACACCATCGCCAACGCCTCCCACTCGGTTGTGGTGTAGTTCTTCTCCGCATTTGATAGCTTGCAGCTGGCGAAATAGACTGGATGGTCGAGGGTTGTCTCTCCCGGTTGCGCCAAGACGGCTCTGAGTGCAATACTGGAAGCATCAATATGCACGTGGAACTGCTTATCCCAGTCGGGATGAACAAGTATGGGCGCCGTCGCCAACTTCTCCTTCAAGGTGTCAAGGGCCTTCCTACACTTCTCCGTCCACTAGAATACTGATGACTTCCGCAACATTTTCTCCAAAGGGGCCGTAATATTTGCGTAGTTGCGGATAAACCGCCTGTAATATCCTGTGTGCCCGAGCAGTGCCCGCAACTGCTTCACATTTTTGGGGGCTTCCATGTGAATTATGACCGCGACCTTGGCGGGATCGACACAGACCCCTTGCTTGCACACCACGTGGCCTAAGAGTGTGCCGAATGGAACTGCAAAAATACATTTCTTCAAGTTCAAGGAAATCTGCAGCTGACGACACCGGTCAAACATAATACGCAAAAGGGTGGTGTGTTTCTTCAACAGGCTGTAGACGGTCCAGTCGTCCATGTAGACCTCCAAGAACTTGTGAATGTACTCCCGGAAAGCAGCAATTACAATCCGGGAAAACACAGCCGGTGCATTCTTCCGACCAAATGGCATAACGTGATATGCGAATGATCCCCACTCAGTGGTAAATGTCATCTTTGCTTTGTCTTCTTCAGCAATGCGCACCTGATGGTAGCCTGAAAACCCATCAGTGAAGGAATAGGCTTCGTTTCCCGCAACATGATCTAGAACTTCATTGCTGAAAGGAGTGGGAAATGGATCGTGGATGCAGGCATTGTTCAGACTCCGGTAGTCTACATAGACACGTATCTCCGCTTTGTCCTTCTTGTTCTGAATGACAATGGGACTCACCCACTCTGCTTCTTCTACTGGAAAGATAAGACCTGTAGCCAGCATCTTGTCGATCTCCATCTTGACTTTTTATTTGATACGTGGGTTCAGCCGGTAGGGTCGGTGTTTCACCGGCCTAGCCCCCGGTTTCAGCACGATGCGCATTTCGCCAAGGTCCCCCTTGATCCCCTTCAGGTCTGCAACCGAGGACAGGAACAAGTCTTCGTATTCCCAGAGGAGGCTGGAAATTTCTTTTGTCATTTCCTCGTCCCAGTAATCTCCCACCGTTGCCAGCCTGGGTTTCTCGTTTGTTCCAATGTTCAACTTCTTCGTCTTTAGTGGCTGTAAATGGACTCCTTCAGTCATCGGCTCTTCATTGATGTTCCGCTCGCCTTCCTTCTCGTCAAAATAGAGATGCCTGAGGTCCTCCAGACTATCATCATCCAGATCGCCGTCAATCCGTTGGCAAGCCAACTCGTGCCTGGCCTCAGGTCGCGACACAACCAGGTCCCCGTCGGGCTCAGGATGGCGGAAAAAAAAGACCTCCTTGATTGCCTGTAGGGCCCAAGACTCCTGCGTCGTCTCCCCTTCGAACAAGAAGCACCGAACGAACTTGTCCATGACTTCCTGCCACGAGCGGGTTCCCCGTTTCTGCTCTTCTTCCAGGTACCAGGCCTGGGGGATTGTATCCAAGGAGTGGATAAACCTGTGGACCCACAGCTCCTTCGGGTACCTGGTACTGCGCCACTGCTCCTCACAGGCCCGCAAATGGTGTCGCGAGTTGGAAGTTCCGTGATACTTAAGCATACTGCGAGGTCCTTCATCCTCTTTAAAGCGTGCCCGCAGAGCATCTGCCACGCAATCCCATCGCAACAGAGTGTTGCGGTGATTTTTCCACCACCGGGCCGCCGTGGATTGCAAGGCCACATCCAAAAGTGGCATCCGGCTTTCGGCTGGGACCATGTCTTCCACCTTGGTAATAAAAGTATTGACAGCTTGCATGTTTGACAGGGTGGGATATCCACGGATCTCAGTCCCCACCCACCGGACTTGGGCAATGGTAGCACATCTCCGCGTGGTGGTCTCATACCCCCCTTGCTGCCAGTCTTCCCACGCGAGTTCGGATCCGAGTTCTGAGCTCTGCACACTCCGCCAACTGACAGAGCCAGTCGCGGTCGGGTTAATATAGTCGTCCTGCTTTCCTACAATCATCTGATAAAGGTGGTCCATCATCTGAGCACCCTCCCGATTGTCCACTGTTTCCGTATATCGTGGGCCCTGATACGGGTCAAGGGGCTGGGTGACCCGTACCTCCCCATCCTCAAAGACCATCAGCTCCTTTTTAAGGTCGATGATGGCGTAATTCTCAAAATCCTAGTCAATGCCGAGTAAGGTAGGATACGGATCCTTGTCGCCCATGATATCAATAACCTCAAAATCAATGTATGTCTTCACCCCCGCAATGTCGACCTTGACACCCTCGAGCCGGCCGATTGGCAGAATGCAGTACTGGTTCGCCATCCTGAGTTGGATTGGCGAGTAGGCTAGCCGTGGCCTTCCAAGGGCCTCCCACGTCTTTCGTGGCAGGATGTTGACGTCGGACCCCAAGTCCAGCATGGTATCGCTGATTTGGAATCCCGCAACCTGCGTGTTAAGTCAGAATTCTTTGCCTGTTCGTTGCTTGTTCCGCTTGATGTGCTGCACGTATTGAGGGGCAGCGTTCGCCAGATCTCTAAGTCCTGTGCGCCCCTGCAGTGCTCCTTCCAAAGCATGCTTGATCTGCTGCCGCAGCGCAGCATTGTCAACAATCCTGAGGAATAGCTGGAGCCAATCCTCGATCACAGTACCTGTAATGCTCTGCGTCCCCATTCTCGCGCACCGGCTCCTGCACCCTTCGCGTCCGTAGCCGAGCGAACGCCCAACTCGGCCTCCGGGAAATACTTTGGTCTTCGGGCCCCGGACACATCTTCTTTTCGTGAGGCCGGACCGAACCGACTCGTGTTGGCCCCTTGGTGGGAATCCCCGCCCTTCTTCTTTCTCGCCCAAAGCTCGGCGCATCGCCCACGTTGTACTCGATTAAGGTCGCGTCCTCGCGCCCACCGTCGTACCTCGCTCCCCTCTGCCTCGCCCGTTCTTCCCACTTCTTGATGAGCTCCGGACAGTCCTCTGTGGCGTGGGCGTTCACCCGGCACTGGGAACACCAGGGGCATCGCAGAAGGGGACATTCTCGAGCCGCATGACCCTCCTGGTCACAGTTGTAACATTTTACCGGACCGCGTCCACCTGTGCGGCCTCCCCGCATGCTGCCGCCTCTTCCTCTTGGAGCCTCGTTCACTCTGTAGGAGGGACGGTCCAGTCGATCCGCAAGTGCGTCGAGCGCCCTGCACTGCTCAGTGTTATGAGTTGTGGAAACACAAAATTCGCAGTACACATTATTCGGGACCGTGGAGTACTTCTGTAATATCGGGCACATCCGAGGAGGATGCCCCAGCGTCCGGAAAATCTCGCAATATTCTGTGGTGGAGGAACCCGGTTGCGGTGGGAACCCCGCGCAAGGTCGTTGCGCTCGGCAGACCCCCTATGGATTCATCGCCGCGGGCCACCGTGGTGGACCCCCCTAGATCGTCACGACCGAGGGTCCCACCGCGCCACGCAACCAAGGGACACTCGCTACACGGTAGCCCCCACTGTGCAATGAGTACACCAAACATTCGGTCGCGCCGGTCTCACTGGCTGAAGCTCCTTGAGATTTTTAGTCAAGCTGGCACTCTAGTGTTGCAACCCTATCAAAGAAGGATCTTGCGGGGCCGTCCCCTCGATATTCCTAGGGGTAACCCGCCATGGCTTCAATCTTCATGGCTTGCTCCAAAGCGTCCTGCAGATTGTCAATCTTCTGCTGGGTGAGAGGGGTTCGTGTCAAGGGGAGCAGAGCCTTGATGAACTGGGCCCTCCGTGTTTGGATCGATCGGGTAGTTGAGCTCATCGCGGTTCTTGAATTGCCGCATCGACCCCACGCTCGTCCTTCACCTTCCTTCGCTAATTTGCTGCCCCTGACAGTTCCCCCTGTCCGTTCGGGGAAGCTTGAATTCGTAGACAAAATCCCGCTTTACGTCCGCAATTACGGGGTTAGGATGAGCCTCGGACCACTTGATAAACCATCGTAGAGCCCTCTCTCTGAGCGTGGTTTGGAACTCTATTAACTTCCCTGCGTCTGGCGTCTGCCGAGCCCTCCAGATGGCTTCGCACAGATACCAGTGTTTCTCTACATCATCATTGCCCCGACCAGAGAACTTTGGATACCGGGTGAAAGACCCAGCAATGTGTACTTGCGAAGTATTGACCAGGATAAATCGTCCAGGTCCTAGTTGCGTAACGGTTCCACTAGGGAATACAACACTACTAGTAACGCTGCTATTACCGGACGTTACTGACGCTGATGAACTACTGTATGACTAACTCAATGCTTGTAACTGAATGAAAATATTACTTAAAGGTTGATACAGTACCAGGGGAAGGTAGGGATCCTGGCCATGCATAATGTGGGAAATAGGGCTGCCTGGAGGGGTGAGTGCCGTCTGCTCTTGAAACATCCACTGCATCACGCCGTGCCATTCATCATCGGAACTCTCTTCGGGCTGCATCTTTCCATCGTCTTCGTTAGTCACCATCTCTCTTCCTCGCGTTGCTGGGCTCCCATGCACCCATTGCACTTCCACCGCTGTCCTGTCTTCTTCCCGGGTATCCAAATCCATAATTCCTATCCTCTGAGGTGCCTCCTTCTGATTTTTCCTTTCTATCTCTCGTCGGTTTAAATCCCGCATCACCCTTTTTCACCACCTATCGGCGATCTGCGCCCGCCGATGTGGACGTCGCTCCCTCAACTTGCATGCGGCCTCAACATTCATTCCCCGCTTCCTGCTTTCACATTCTACGTAGCATCTGTCCCTTCTCCCTTCCCCCAGCACGGGTGGCTTACGCTTCCATACTCGTTTTTTGGAATTCAATCAACCCTTCATCCACCATCAGAGATTTAATCCACAGCGGAATCTCCTTAAGCAGCTTCCCTCTTAGCCCTGAGTGGAAGACAGCCTCGGATTTTGAGAAATATTGATAGCACTCAGCAGCAAACTCCACAGTGTATCCTTCCAACGTGGTCCTTACCCAAAAATCCACCGCGCGGGTTAGTTCAGTGTCCACCCGATGCAGCGCCACCAGATCTTCGTGCGCCCACCTGCGGTTTATCTTCCGCAAGCCCTCTCGAAGCACCATCGCTCGTAATCTCCGCAACCAATTGTAAAGGTCACTAGGGAACCTTCCCCAGAAAATTTCGTACGTATCACTGGCTAAGTCAGAGAAAAGGACGAACTCCTTGATTGCCGCCTCCTTTTGCTTGGTCAGCTCTGCTTGCTGAGCAATGAATTGGTCGAGATGATTATCCCACCATTGCCGTATCTATCCTTCAAAAATCCTCGATACCATGATCTAGTTCCCCTCAGAACATACAGGTCCTGGCAACGAAACCATTTGTTGGCGAGAAGTCAGGTCTCACGGACAAGACCCAGGTTCAGGAGTTGTGGCCAACAAAGGGGTCCGATGTAGTCTAGGATCACGCCGGCATTTTCACCCTGCTCCAGAGAGCAGTGAGTCTCACCCGAGGCGTGCCGCAACCACATGCAGAAGGGGATGAGATCGATGGCAAGGAATAAAGTCGCAACTCATGATGGACAATGCATCAATTATATAGACAGAGTCATGTATGCAAGAGCACTTAAGAAGCATTCAGACATTAGCAAATAAAATTTTAAACCAGCATAAACACATTACATGCATGTAAACCTCTTATTGAGACAACAACCTTTCATTATATTAATCTCTTGGCCAAGCACATGATTAGATAGCATTTTCAGCGATAGTTTACAACTCTGATACAGATGTCTTACGGAACAGAAAGGTAGGATAGAGAATATTAGGAACCATAGAAGTGTCATGCATGATTTCCCGCAGTCTCTCTGTGCTTCTTCTCCTGTCGCGAGCCTCACAACCTCTGCAGCATCTCCTTTTCCTTTCAACCGGGTGACTGTTATTTATTCACCCGCTATCGCGACTGTCAGTTCCTCTGTGTCTTTTCTTCAGCTGCTTCCAGCTTCTCTCCTGTTATCTGTGTGTTCCACTTTCTGTCTTCTGTTGTGTGTTTTCTTCATCTGTACTTGTGCATGTTCTTTCTTCAGTTATCCCATGCTTCCGCGCCACCTTGATAGCTCCGCGACTCCTGGTAGTTGCGACGCGGTCGCGATTGCCATGTGTCTTCATGCCGCAACTCAAAAGGTCAAAATTCAAAATGTTCTAGCCAAGATTTCAAAAACAAGGGCCCCAACAATACTGAACTTGGATCTGCTATTTTTTCAATGAATTGACTGATGAAGCAGAAGATGAAAAGAAGGTAGAAAAACAACAAACTGTAATTCAGCAGACATAAAATCAGCAAACAACAAATCAACAAATTAGTGAGGAGAAGGCAGAAGGTTGTTGGTTGTTACACTTTGATGGATCAGCAGAAAGAAAGGTGGCAGGAGGAGGAATTTGGATCACAACTCCAAATGATGAAAGTAAGTTCTTTTCTTACAAACTGAATTTTAATTGCACAAATAACATGGCTGAGTATGAATCTTCATTTTTGGGCTTAGAAATTTTGAAAAGAATGGGTGCCCAAAAGATTTCTATTTGTGGAGATTCTGAATTAGTCATTAAGAAAATTGAGGGTGTATATCAAACTAAGGATGTGAGAATGAGGGCATACATAAATTCGATCATGGAGATGTTAGAAAATTTTCAGGAATTTTCATTCATTGTGAAGACTAGAGACCAAAAATCAGTATCTAACTCCATAGCTGTCTCTGCAAGTCTATTTATCATTCCTATACATTCCACTGAAAAATATGAGGTTGAAGTTTTCCATAGACTTGCTATCCCTAACAACATTATCCATTGGCAAGTTTTTGAGGGTGACCAACAAGTAAAAAACTTTATAGAACTGAAAGAGTAGTTTGAAAGTACACAAGTAGATCAGCAAAACATGCTTGCTAAAACAAAGGGAAATTCTGAAGTGTTACAGCTGAAGAATAACTCTATACCCAAAGGTCTCATACCCCTTGAGAAGCTTTTTGATCAAAATGATGTGTTCAAGTCTCCTAGGATACAAGCTGATGATGAAGAGGTAGAGATTTGTAACCTTGGTACAGTAGCAATGCCAAAAATGATTAAAATTTCAAAGTTTCTTTCAGTTGACATGAGACAAAAATATATTGAGATGATGAAAAGGTTCATAGATGTTTTTGCTTGGAGTTATGCTAATTTGAGAAGTATGATCCTACTATCATTCAACATACCATTCCCATTAAAGAAAATGAAAAGCCTTTCAAACAGAAGTTGAGGAGGATTAATCCACTTCTCATGCCTCTGATTGAGAAGGAAATCAAGAAACTCTTTGATGCCAAAATTATTGTTCCAATCAGATTCTCAAAGTGGCTTGCAAACTTGGTTCCAGTTAGAAAAAAGAGTGGAGAAAACAGAATTTGCATAGACTTCAGAAACTTGAACAAAGCCTATCTAAAGGACAACCACCCTCTCCCAAAGATGGACCAAATTTTGCAGAACATTGTTGGTTCCCAAAGGATGTCTATGCTTGATGGTTTTTCAGGGTACAATCAGATACTTGTGCTTCCGGAAGATCAGGAAAAAACAACCTTTACCACACCATGGAGCACATTCATGTATGCCAATATTCCCTTTGGTCTGATAAATGCAGGAGCTACCCTTAAGAGAGAAATGGACATTTATTTTACTAAGGGGAAGGACAATATGGTGGTTTTCTATCTAGATGACATAATCGTCTTCTCAAGGAGAGAAGAAGATCACTTGAAGCACCTAGAAAAGATTCTGCTAAAGTGTAGAAGGTTTGGCATTTTTCTCAATCCCACTAAAAGTATTTTTTCTCTAACTTTAGGGAAGTTACTTAGGTATATTATTTCTAAATATGGGATTAATATTGATCCAAACAGGGTCAATGCCATTCAGAAAGTGGATCTGCCTAGAAGCAGAAAGGAAATTCAATCTTTCCTTGGAAAGGTAAATTTTGTGAGGAGGTTTATTCCTAATTTTGCTGAGATTGTAAAGGACATAACAAAGATGTAGCAAAAAGGAGCTAACATCAAGTGGATAGCAGAAGAAAAGCACTCATTTGAGGAGATTAATAAGGAACTCACTCAAGCACCAGTGTTGATCAACCCAGATTTCTCAAAATAATTTATGGTTTTTACATTTGCATCAAAAAATACAATTGTTGGAGTTTTGTTGCAGAAAGTGTTAGACTCGGTCTTGTCAGTCCTCCGCCAGAGTCAAATTCACCAAAGTTCATTTCTTGTCATTTGCAGTCATTGATGTTACTGTGGTCCAGAAAAGAGTCATTTCACTTTCTAGGTCTAGGGTTTGTCTTTAGAACGTTGAATAATGCCCGCAGGCCATGAGGATGTCTTCAGTGAGTTTTTATTTCAGGATTGTCATCGTCAATAATGCGAGATTGATTCTTCTTCAAAACCCTGTTTTGAAGAAGAAATCATCAAAATGTGTTTTTAAATATGTAATTATTTAAAGTTTCTCAGCTGAAAATGTTCACATGCAGCCTCTCCTGATCCTTTGCTGAAGTCCCACGCCACCATCCCTGCAAAAAGTCAATCAAGAAAACATCATTCAAGCCAAAAAGTCAAGTGCAAAAAACATAGTTCATTTCAAAATGAGAAAGTGCCAAAAGTTCTGTAGCATTGACAGGACAATTTCTGTTGAAGTGCCTACTAACTATGTTGTGGAAATTAAGGATACAAAGTTCTTGTTGCAAATTTCCACTTACTTTCAAATTCTGGTCGACTGCAGAAGCTAGCTGTTGAAGCTCATGAATCCATGAATGACAAAGTGTCCTTTAATGATATTCCAGGAGGAGCGGAGGCATTTGAGTTTTGTGCCAAGTTTTGTTATGGGATCATAGCCACTGTAAGGAGGAAATGAGACCTTTCTTGTTCGTAGAAGCAATGCATCAGTTGCATATCTTCATATTTGTGCTGGCTATTGTCCATGTGCTATTTTTTGTCCTGACCATGCTTCTGGGAAGTGCAAAGATCCGCACATGGAAGCCCCGGGAAAAAGATATTCAAGAAAAGAGATACAATCCAGAAGATGATTTAAAGAAAATCACCCATGTTGCAAATGATGGATTTGTCAAGACCCATGCTATAAGGACATGGGGAAGTTTGACTTTACTAAGTTGGATAGTTTCCTTTTTCAGGCAATCTTATGGCTCAGTAAAGAAATCTGACTATAGCACTCTACGATTGAGTTTCATTGAGAAACATTGCAAGTCAAATCCAGCTTTTAATTTCCACAATTACATGATGAAAACACTTGAAGCCGACTTCAAGAAGGTTGTTGGTATAAGTGCATCCCTTTGGGGTTTCGTGGTGATTTTCTTGCTCCTCAATATTGAAGGTTGGCATACATATTTTTGGATAGCTTTCATCCCTTTGATTCTTTTACTAGCTGTGGGTGGAAAACTGGAGCATATTCATGATGGAATCTCAGTATGGCAGAGGAAGGCCAAGGTGAAGGCCGAGGAAAGATCAAGTAACAAGCCTGAAGATGATGATAAAGGGAGCGTACAGCTACTCAAAATCAATGGCACATCAATTCATGGTTTTGAAACAACAGAATGTTTAGAGTCCAAATAGACGTACCAAGATCACCGTAAAAATAAAATCGGAAATCTTCTTATTGAATCAGCTCTAAAATGTGAATTACCTTATCAAAAGAGATACAAATGTTGCAAAGTTACTTGTATCAGAGATCTTTGTATGTGAAAAAAGGTCTACAATGAAACCTTAGATGTGGTGTCTGATTTATAAGAAATATAGAATGCGGCAAGAAGACCTGAATTTCTTAGAAAACAGGAGAAAGTTGAAGTTGGAAGTTGAGAGATAAAACTGTCATTTGAGGAAGGTCGACTATGTGGCAGAGTTCAGCGCGACGCATTGAAGTGGAGCGCGGCGCATAGAATGCGCGCGATGCATTGGGCTGAAATTGTCAGTTGAAATTGCCACAGGCGCGACGCACCTACTGTACGCGGTGCATTGGGCATGCGCGTAGCGCATAGAGCCCTAGGGCCGGAAAATTACCCTCCTTCACCAAAACTCGCTTTTGCTGGTTTTCTGAAGAGCACACTGTTAGATTTCGTGAATGAACAATCTTCCTGAAGTTTGTATTTTGACACTTAGAATCGCTAGTCTAAATGAGAACGAGAATGCTGAGCAACATGTTCATAGAGTTCTCCACCATGAGTGAATACTCTTCGAATCTGGAACTTGAATTCATATGGTGACAATGATTAAGTATGGGTAACAATGACAAGCCATTACAATGGTGAGTTTCCTGAAGTTTTTATCGATGGTTCTAGTTTTGGTGTTGAATGGATATTGTCTCTTTGAAGGGTCGGGAGGAGTTTCGTCAATACCACGCTTCTGCTATTGATGTGCCAGGTCCAAAAGTAGAAAGGATAGCAGCTGCAGCTGCAAAATATAAAGTGCATGTAGTAATAGGAGTGATAGAGCAAGTAGGTTTCATACTGTATTGCACAGTTCTTTTCTTTGATTCTCAAGGAAGATTCCTAGGGAAGCACCGTAAACTGAAGCCGACATCTTTGGAGCGTCTGATTTGGGGGTTTGGTGATGGATCCACCTTACCAGTGTATGACACAGAAATTGGGCATGTGGGTGCAGTCCTATGCTGGGAAAACCGGATGCCTCTTATGAGAACAAATATGTATGCTAAAAGGGTGGAAATTTATTGTGCCCCAACTGTGGATGCAAGACATTCATGGCAAATAACAATGCGCCATATAGGTCTGAAGGGTGGATGTTTTGTGGTCAGCTAATCAGTTCTGCAAAAGAAACGACTTACCTCCTCCACCAGATTATGTATTTGGAGGTTCAGAGGAGAATATGTCTCCGGAGAGTGTTGTATGTGCAGGTGGAAGTGTTATTATTTCTCCTTCTTGTACTATATTGGCAGGGCCCAATTTTGAAGGGGAGGCTCTAATTAATGTGGATCTCGATTTTGGGACAGCAGCATCAGAAAATAAAGGAAAGTAAGTGCAAAGTCAAAGACTGAATGCCTAAATAAAGCTAAGATATCTACAATAGGCTTTGATTGCCTAATTTTACCATAGCCATGATTAAAGGAGATCCACACTACGTCTTTTCATTGGTCACCAGCAAATCTTAAATGAAATAATGTAACGATGTTCTTTTTTTAGAATAGATGAATCGATCTTTTCTATCTTTGTAGTTTCAGTTGAAACAGCTCCTTATTTTTCATCGATATTTAGGGGAACGCTGTTTTGTTTATTTATTGTATTGTAAACATTTGTAAGAGGGGTTGGGGTCAGAGTTCTAAAAAGTGTGGGAGGAAAAAACCCAGCGCTATCACTGTACAGTTTTGATAGAGAAATAATTAAATGGTGCAGCTCTGATTTGTAAGATTCTTGCGGTATGAGTTTAGCATGTGTTTCTTCCTTATGTTTCATATGTTTTTGTTATGTTCATAGTTCATTCATAATCGTTTTCAGCTAAATACTTTTACAGTAAGAAAGGTAGAATTCATTTCTTGCTCTGCCTTGAGGAAGTGTTCAGACTTTGTGTGTCTTCTTCTGCCTGGAAGGGATTCATTGGTTAATGTCCTTTTTAGTCCTCTTAAGCAGTCTTTTCACCCCATTTAAATTAAATTTGATTGCTAAAACCTCATGCCTATCTCGCCTTACGAAATACTCTGTGCCTTTGATTAAATATCTCTGATCATGCTGTCCTTGGCCCCATACAGCCCAGAAACATTCATCAAAATTACCTTTTTCCTATTTATTTACTAGCCTAAAATAATTATCAGTTTTTCATTTAGGTCATCTCAGGCCCTATTGGACATCTTTTGCTGAGATAGACCCAGAGAGAGCCCTCTCCTGTCCTCGTAGGGCTGGCTACGAGGCTGAGCTTGGTTTGATGTTGCCTTGAGTTTTACCTTATTTCAGCCTAAGGTAGATTCGAGCGCTAACATAGTGGCGACCATACTGGGGAACTCTTCCCCGGTAAAGGATGACAAAGTTCAGATCTGATTGTTGATGGTGAACAACGAGCAGACACCACAAGGCTGAAATCATTCACCTGGCGACTTCATTCACTGAAAGATCCAGACAATCAATCCTTCATGGTGACTTCACTGCAGGGAGATCAGTAGCTGTGAGATTTTCAAGATGGACCGAATCACAAGAAGATACGCTCCCATGAGCCGAGATCACATCCCAGGTTTTCCAAATAAGATGCCCAAGGTGGAATGGCTTTAGAATTTGACTATGTTCATAAATGTGGAAGGTAATGACGCTGCTCTTCATCTGATGAAATTTCACGTTCATGTGCATAAATTAAAGATCGATTTTCCTGAAGACTCTTTGATGAAAATGTTTATGGCTACTCTTGAAGACGAAGCCCGATCTTGGTATGAAAGTTTGCCACTTGCTTCTGTTTATTGTCTAAAGGATTTTCATTCAATATTCTTTGAAAGGTATAGAGAATATTTTCTGTCTTTAATGTTAGTGCAGAATTGTTGTGAACACATTGATAGTTTCATTGAAGATCTTGAGAATTTTGAATTGATGGACGAAGAAATCATGGAAGCATTGTATGAAAACCCGTTTCAGCAGCACACAGAAATCTCAGAGGATACTTATCAAGATTAGCAGGTTGAAGATTACCATATGGTTGAAAATGATGAAAGAGAAAGTTTCGTTTCAGATCTGCCCACAGAAGAAGACAACATGCAGGGAAATCAAGTTTCAATTTCGGGATGTGATAATGTCAACTCAGCTATTTCAGATTTACATTCAGATTTTGATGACCAAGAATACCTTGTGCTGAACTCTGCTGTTGAGATCATCTGGGATGAGGAAGACAAAGTTATGGATCCAAATGTTCTTATTTCATTAGAACACAGCCTTCATAAGGTAGTAATCCGGTCAGTTCATGAACAACAAGACGAGATCTTTGCTCAAGTAAGTGAAAAAGTTTCCTTGAATGAATCGTTGGTAGATGATAAAGATGATAGTGTTAGGTTTCCAGAATCAGCAGAAGTTTCTTTTCTCATGATTGATGAATGTAATGAGAATCTGGCTGTCATATCATATGAAGATGACCTACAATATATTCAGGCTACAGAAGATCAGACCGTTCAGGATTCCCTTACAGATTCTTCTTCATATGTCTCATGTTTTGAAATGTCTTTCCAAGAGGAGATATGCTCATCTATTTATTCAGAATGTTTTGAAGACCAGGAACATACTTTTACTTAAGAACATTATGAAGACAGATCAAAATTAATAGAAAGGGACACCTTATTTCTTCGGCAGGAGGTAAATCTTCATGTTTTTCAGGATACTCTGGTAGGTTTGTTGTAGTCAGTAGCGAAAGTGATTATTGCAGTATTCAGTGATGAAGGAGATCATGGTCAATTATGTTTTTGGGTGCCCAGTTACTAGTTTCCATTGTTGACCAAGAAATCTGATCGGGAGAATCAGTCAAGAAGGCATCTGCTTGATTGGTTACATTGGCATTTTGATATAGTTTGATGGTATATTGTCTTGTAAGAAACACAGGCGGTTATGTACTGCCATCAAGTTTTAAGTTTTAAGTTCAGATCTTAGTCATGTTGAGTTAGTTTGTTAGAGTCAAGTATTTCAGTAATTTCAGTTTCGAAATTCAGTCATCAGTCTTTTGTCAAAATAATGGACTCCATCGCCCAATGGATGTAGGCACTGTCTACTCTCCCAAAGATTTACGGTTCTTGGCACCTCCAAGGAATTGCAGCTGCCATCCCCATTGGAGCCAATGATAGACTCGATCTTGTCAGTCCTCCGCCAGAGTCAAATTCACCAAAGTTCATTTCTCGTCATTTGCAGTCATTGATGTTACTGTGGTCCAGAAAAGAGTCATTTCACTTTCTAGGTCTAGGGTTTGTCTTCAGAACATTGAATAATGCCAGCAGGCCATGAGGATGTCTTCAGTGAGTTTTTATTTCAGGATTTTCATCGTCAATAATGCGAGATTGATTCTTCTTCAAAACCTTGTTTTGAAGAAGAAATCGTCAAAATGTGTTTTTAAATATGTAATTATTTAAAGTTTCTCAGTTGAAAATGTTCACATGCAGCCTCTCCTGATCCTTTGCTGAAGTCCCACGCCACCATCCCTGCAAAAAGTCAATCAAGAAAACATCATTCAAGCCAAAAAGTCAAGTGCAAAAAACAGAGTTCATTTCAAAATGAGAAAGTGCCAAAAGTTCTGCAGCATTGACAGGACAGTTTCTGTTGAAGCGCCTACTGACTATGTTGTGGAAATTAAGGATACAAAGTTCTTGTTGCAAATTTCCACTTACTTTCAAAGTCTCGTCGACTGCAGAAGCTAGCTGCTGAAGCTCATGAATCCATGAATGACAAAGTGTCCTTTAATGATATTCCAAGAGGAGCGGAGGCATTTGAGTTTTGTGCCAAGTTTTGTTATGGGATCATAGCCACTGTAAGGAGGAAATGAGACCTTTCTTGTCTGTAGAAGCAATGCATCAGTTGCATATCTTCATATTTGTGCTGGCTATTGTCCATGTGCTATTTTTTTGTCTTGACCATGCTTCTGGGAAGTGCAAAGATCCACACATGGAAGCCCCAAGAAAAAGATATTCAAGAAAAGAGATACAATCCAGAAGATGATTTAAAGAAAATCACCCATGTTGCAAATGATGGTTTTGTCAAGACCCATGCTATAAGGACATGGGGAAGTTTGACTTTACTAAGTTGGATAGTTTCCTTTTTCAGGCAATCTTGTGGCTCAATAAAGAAATTAGACTATAGCACTCTACGATTGAGTTTCATTGAGAAACATTGCAAGTCAAATCCAGCTTTTAATTTCCACAATTACATGATGAAAACACTTGAAGCCGACTTCAAGAAGGTTGTTGGTATAAGTGCATCCCTTTGGGGTTTCGTGGTGATTTTCTTGCTCCTCAATATTGAAGGTTGGCATACATATTTTTGGATAGCTTTCATCCCTTTGATTCTTTTACTAGCTGTGGGTGGAAAACTGGATCATATTCATGATGGAATCTCAGTATGGCAGAGGAAGGCCAAGGTGAAGGCCGAGGAAAGATCAAGTAACAAGCCTGAAGATGATGATAAAGGGAGCGTACAGCTACTCAAAATCAATGGCACATCAACTCATGGTTTTGAAACAACAGAATGTTCAGGGTCCAAATAGACGTACCAAGATCACCGTAAAAATAAAATTGGAAATCTTCTTATTGAATCAGCTCTAAAATGTGAATTACCTTATCAAAAGAGATACAAATGTTGCAAATTTACTTGTATCAGAGATCTTTGTGTTGGCAATATGATGCAGAATGTTGTCCTTGATGGAAACCCACTAAATGAAGATGAAGACATGAGACTATTGACATGATGGAAATCCACCTGATGAAGTTATTCTTGACCTGATGGACTTGCTAAATGATGTAAATCTGATGTGAAATGATGTTTGTTAGCAATATGATGCTGAGTGTTGTCCTTGAATGGCAACCCACTTGACGAAGATGATGACAACTTACTTGATGAATTTGTGCTTGATATAATATGTTCTTGATCTGATGTATCTACAGAGAGTACAGAAGGGAATGAAGAAAGAAATTCAGTTTGTGCTAGATCTATGATGAAAAGAGTATGTCTCAAGGCATACGCGGATCTGTCTAGGGGAAGTCGCGTATGCACGCGGAAAAGAACGTGACAAGTCGCGTATGGGCAAAAGCGCTCATAAAATGCAAAACCAGGGGTAACCACCATGGTATTGACCCATTGTATTGGGTAATGATTCGTCTAAATGACCCCGTCCAGGAATACCATCGGAAGTAATGTGGTTTTGGCTCATGGTATCAAAAAGGGTAAACTCATATGAGCAGAAGAAATTATCAGGCAAATCATGAGTGTGGGTGCAAGATGTCCGAGCTTGAATGAATACTCTCCTAAGTATATCTGAATGGAAAGGGTTACAACCGAATGATAAATTTGAATGTATGATGCACCAATGATGAAGAAGGGGATCTAGATCTAAAATGTACTTGTATTTGCTAGATCTGTTTATGGAATGATTAGATCCGTGATGAGGCGAACATCTGTCTGAGGTAAAGGGTAAAATCTGAAGTGATGCATCTGTTGTGAAGAATTGCAATGACATTAAAGTCTGAAGAACCATACGCTAGTTCGCTAAAGAGGAAGCGCGTATATACGCAGCTTCGATGAAGAGAAAGCGTGTATGAGCAATGAAATTGGATCTGTAATATGTACATAAGTATACGCTAGTTTATGTGAAAGGAAGCGTGTATATACGCAACATCAGTAAAAGGAAAGCGCGTATGAAAACTAGGGTTTGCTGAAGTCTGTGGTAAGAAATGTCTGATACGATTACAACAATCAGCTGTGATATACGTATTCTACGATTCGAGTTATGCATTTCGGTTGGTTGAATGATTGAGGCTTAAAGTGCAAGAGGGTCCAGTGCGAAAATATGATGAAACGTGGCACACCGTGGTGTCTAAAGGGTGCTGGATCCGGTCTGTGAAAATTGATGAAACGTGGTCCATTAGAGTGCGAGGGTTGTAGCCTTAGATCGGGGGGGTTGTAGCTCCCTTCCGGGTGAGGAGCGGTAAACGAGAGCGAGGGAATTCGTAGCTCCCTTCGGGAGAGAGGTGAGTAACGAGTGCGGTGGGTGCTGCGTCTTGGTAGAGATGCACTTTTGACACATATGTTGTAAAATGTTTTCTCTATAATAAAATATTGAAGGCTGAGCAACTGCAGCGGTGGTTTTCTCCCGACTTGGGTTTCCACCTAAAAATCCTGGTGTTCATGTGTAATGCTTTGTGTGATGGTTTATTCTGTTGTTACTACACATGTTTACTGTTAACTTAACATCAGATGAATGAATAGTGCAAAGAACTAAGTTAATAAATATCTGCATATTTAGATCTCTGCTAATACGTGAGTTGCATGAAGGATATCCGCGTATATACGCGAGTTTACTAAAGGAAAGTAGCGTATGGGTTTTAGAGAGTGAAAAAGTAAAAAGTTTTGAATATGTTGTAAATATTGATTCACCTCCCCCCCTCTCAGTATTTTTCCCAACAATTGGTATCAGAGCAGGTTCTTCTGCAGAAGCTTGATCGCTTGAAGGAGATCCGTCGCAATGGGAAGTCAAGAAGGAGTGATGTCTATAAAGCCACCTCTATTCAATGGAAGCAATCTGATATTCTGGAAGGTACGAACAAAAGCATATCTCCAAAGTCTTGGTGCAGATGTATGGGCAATCGTGGAAGAAGGTTATCAATACCCAGCAAGTATTCCTACTGATGCAGCAGAAAGGAAAAAGTATGAAATCAATGCCAAAGCAGTAAATGTCTTATTAGGAAGCATGTCTGAACCAGAATTTGCTAAAGTGATGTAGCTACATTCAGCAAAAGAAATATGGGACAAAATCATTCTAAGTTATGAAGGAGACACAAAGGTAAAAAATGCAAAACTTCAAACTCTTAGAATTGAATATGAAAATTTGAAGATGCATAGTGATGAGAGTATTTCCCATTTCTTCTTACGTCTGGATGATATTGTAAATCGAATGAGAAATTTGGGTGAAACCATAACTGATACTACTTTGGTGGAAAAAGTCTTAAGATCCTTGACTTCAAAATTTGACTCTAAAGTTTCAGCTATTGAAGAAAGGCAAGATCTACAAACTCTTACTATTACTCAATTACATGGTATTATGACTGCTTTTGAAATGAGACAAGGAGGTCCGTCTCAAATCAAAGAAGCTGCTTTTAAGGTATCTGCAAGAGGAAAGGAAAAGGAAGTTGTCAAGGAATCCAGCTATATATCTGAAGAAGAAGAAGCGAATTTTGTGAGAAAGCTCCAACTAGGTACCGGAAGATTCAAAGGTAAGCTTCCCTTCAAATGTTTTGAGTGTGGAAAAGTTGGTCACTATGCTGCTAAATGTCCCTATAGAGAAAAACGTGGTAAAGGGAAAAAATTTGAAAAGAGGAAGAGTTATTATGCAAATGAAGATAATGATGAAGTGTCTAGTGAAGATGAAGAAGATTCTGACCATGCTATTAAACTGCTCATGGAAAAAGATTCTAGAGAAGAAAAGCATACTTTTTTTGATGCTCTGGAAGACAATGATTTTCCTGAAGAAAACAATCAACTCAAAGTAAGCCTAGAAGAAAAGAACATAATCATAGAGACTCTTGAAAATCAGCTTGAAGCAAAGGAAAAACGCATTGAGGAATTGGAGTGTGAAGTAGTAAGTCTAAGGAAAGATAATGAGAAAGGAAAAGCTCTCAATCTTAGATTTACTAAAAGTTCAGAAACCTTAGATGAAATTATCATTGCTCAACGTCCTCCTCTCATAAAAACAGGTCTTGGATATATTGGAGAATCCTCTCAGGCTTCAGCACCAAACTATCTAAAGGCAGCAACTACTGGCTTACAATATTCTGCCTCTCAATAAGGAAGCAAGGATTCTTTACAGGTAAAGCAGGATCATCGCACTTCAAGGAAGACTGACAGGAATAACTTTCAAAGGAGCTCCAACCAGTAGGCAAATCCAAATAGAAGATTTCGTGATTACAAAAATGTCTATTTCAATGGACAATGTTTTACATGTCACAATTTTGGCCACAAAGTTGCTCAATGTGTTGCTTACAAAACCATCATGACAAGAGAAGCAAGAAAGAAAAGGTTGGATACTGAACCAAAAAAGAATACCTATAACAACTTTTCTCCTCTTCAAAATGAAGTTGAATGTACTTATTGCAATAACTTTGGTCATGAAGAATCTGAATGCAGGAGCAAGATCCAGCCAAAAGAACATGTTCCCTCAAGCTCCAAAGTGTGGAAAAAGAAAGAACCGCCGGTTGAAAATTGTGGGATAGCGTTATTTGCAGAAGGTGAAGAAAATCAATGGTACATTGATAGTGGGTGCTCAAGACACATGACGGGTGACAAAAGCAAACTCCTTACATATAATGCTCTAGAAAAGGAAAAGAAAGTAACATTTGGAAATGATTCTCCTGCTGTAATTAAAGGAAAAGGGTCCGTGTTTCTAAAAGAAAAGGTGAAGGCTAATGATGTCATGTATGTGGATGGATTAAGGCATAATATGTTGAGTGTAAGTCAAATGTGTGATCAAGGAACTGAAGTTGTCTTTAGTTCAAAAGAGTGTGTGGTTCGTGATCTTGATACAGGTAAAATTATTATAAAAGGGAAAAGAAATCCAAGCAACCTGTATATGCTGAACTGCAAAGATCAATGTTACTTGAGCAAGTCTTCAGAAAATTGGCTATGGCATAGAAGGCTGGGGCATCTGAGCTTCTCTCAAATCAACAAAGCAAGAAGACTTCAAGCTATTCGTGATCTTCCCAATATTAGTCTACCAGAAAGTATCATATGCAAATCTTGTCAATTCGGTAAGCAGACCAGAGTACGATTTAATGCCAAAGAAGGATCTTCAAGTAAGCCTCTTGAACTCATTCATACTGACATCTGTGGACCTATGAGGAAAAAGTCACTATGTGGGGAAGAATACTATATCTTATTTATTGATGACTACTCTAGAATGTGTTGGATCAGGTTCATTAAACATAAAGATGAAGCATTTGAAAAATTTCAGATCTTCAAAGCATTGGTAGAAAATGAATTAGATCTAAAAATCAAGTGTCTTAGATCTGATCGAGGAGGAGAATATACATCAAATGAATTCTTTGAATTTTGTGAACAACATGGCATAAAAAAACAGTTCTCTGTAGCAGGCACTCCACAACAAAATGGCGTAGCAGAAAGAATGAATAGAACAATTCAACAAATGGCTAGAGCTATGCTTGATGATTCTGGAACTCCTGACATGTTCTGGGGTGAAGCAGCACATACAGCAGCTAACATTCTCAACAAGGCTCATGTTTGGGTAAATAGTGACAAAACTCCATATGAACTCTGGTATGGTAATTCTCCCACTGTGAAGCATTTTAAAGTTTTTGGAAGTAAATGCTTTATCAAAAATAATGATGAAAAGCTTGGCAAGTTTGAACCTAGATCAGATGAAGGGATATTTCTTGGTTACTCATCTTCAAGCAAAGCCTTCACATGTTACAATAAAAGGCTTCGAAAGAATGAAGAATTTGAAAATGATCTATCTGAAAAAGCTCCATCCAGATATGTTCAAAAGAATCATCCTGAGTCTCAAATTTTGGGAGACAAGGAATCGGGTGTACGAACAAGGAGAACTCTGGTGGGATCTTCTAGTCATCTGGCACTTCTATCCACAATTGAACCACACAATGTCAATCAAGATAGCAAAGATGAATGTTGGAAGCAAGCCATGGATGAAGAGCTTGATCAAATTGAAAAGAATGACACTTGGGAATTGGTACCAAGACCACATGATAAAAATGTCATTGGAACTAAATGGATTTTCAAGAACAAGTTAAATGAGAATGGAGATGTTGTAAGAAACAAAGCTAGACTGGTTTGCAAAGGGTATACTCAACAAGAAGGTATAGACTTTGAAGAAACTTTTGCTCCTGTAGCTAGACTTGAAGCCATAAGAATGTTTCTTGCCTTTTCAAGTTATCAACAAATCAAAGTTTATCAAATGGATGTTAAATCTGTTTTTCTTAATGGTGATCTAGAAGAAGAAGTATATATAGAACAACCGGAAGGATTCATTTTGGGAAATGATGAAAATCTTGTTTGTAGACTTAAAAAGGCTCTATATGTTCTCAAACAAGCTCCAAGGGCATGGTATTATCGTCTTGACAAATATCTTCATCAACAAGGATTCTCGAAGGGGTCTGCTGATAGCAACTTATACACAAAAATTGAAAATGATAAACTATTGATTGTGGTTGTATATGTTGATGATATCATTTTAAGAAGAAATAGAATCTGGGAGTCAAGGGTACCTATTTTGTCATGCGGCCATAGAGTGAAATGTCCTTACTTGGGGAACTAACATTCTTTCTTGGCTTACAAGTGCATCAAGCATAGATGGTATATTCTGTCACAAAGCGAAAATATCTTGAAAATTAGAAGAAGTATGGAAGTGGAGAAATGCAAACTTTGTAAGTACACAGTAATGTGGGATGAAATCTGATTCTCAAAATGATTCTCAGGTGAATCAACCAGAATACAGATCTATGATAGGAAGTCTACTTTATCTCACTGGGACTAGAACAGACATTATGCATGTAGTTGGGATTGTTGGACGATTCCAAGAAAATCCAAAAGAGTCTCACCTTTAGGCTGTCAAAAGAATATTCAAATATCTACAAGGAACTCAAGACTTTGGACTATGGTATCCCAAAGAATGGTGATCTTGCTCTTCATGCTTACCTTTGTTGCGATTGGGGTGGAAGTGTTTATGATGGGAAAAGCACTAGTGGTGGTGCATTCTATATGGGACCCCGGTTAGTATCTTGGTTCAGCAAGAAGCAAAACTCTATTGCCTTATCTACAGCAGAAGCAGAATATGTGGCTACCGCATCTTGTTGCACTCAACTCCTTTGGATGATGCAAACCTTACAAGATTTTCAAATCAAATGTACATCTCCTGTCCCCATTAAGTGTGACAATACAAGTGCCATCAGTATTTCAAAAAATCTTGATATGCATTCGAAGACCAAGCACATTCCCATCAAGTATCACTTCTTACGTGAACAAGTGCTTGAGCAAAAGGTGAAGTTGGAGTATGTTCCCTCCAAAGAACAAGTTGCTGATATCTTTACCAAACCTCTGCCCAGGGAAGCGTTCGAGTATTTAAGACAGAAGCTGGGAGTGTTATCTGCCAGTCAAAAGAACAAATCTGCATGATTTTAGAAGATGGCATTGGATATGCGGGTTTCCTGAAACACAGTCGCGTATATACGTGAGTTCATGCACAGAAAACTGCGTATGTCTGATTGCTGACAAATTTTCTATTTGGAGTCAGCTCTCTTCAGCACAGCTGCAGTACTGTTTGGTATCTCTGATACTGCTTGGTATCTCTGGTGGTGTTCCAGTTCTCATATTTCTATTTTTAATGTTTTGATAAAGATGCCTTGATTATTTGTTCGTAAAAGTGTTCAGGATGCACAAACTAAGGGGGAGCCTTAGTCATATAAAAAGGATGCTTGGATGCACAGATTCAGGGGGAGCATTAGCGTTGCTGAGTATAATGCATTGTTGGCATTATGATGGTTCTGAAATATGTTCTCTTCTTTGAGGACTTTCTGGTGTTGGTCATAAATGGTCATATTTGTATTCTGATGAAAAGATCTTGTTGAGACCCATGATGTAAAATTGTAATATTCAGTCATGTAAGGACTTGTCAACTGTGTAAACCCACTTGGTTGGGTAGCTGATTCAAATTTTGTAAACCCACTTGGTTGGGTAGCTGAGTTGAAATTTGTAAACCCACTTGGTTGGGTACTTGAGTCTCATATGTAAATCCACTTGGTTGGATATTTGATGTAAGTATGAGTCCTTGGTGATAGGAAGTTCATAGGGTCATGTACCTCATTGAAAAATATGTTTAAAGATTCAGCATGAACTCAGGGGGAGCTTGGTCATGGTATCATCAGATCTGCAGAACGCTTCTTCCACATGCGGAGAAAAGGGAGAGAGTATGTTGATCCACCCTTTGCCCTTGATGTCAAAGGGGGAGAGTGACATGGTGTTTGAATGAAGAGAGAGAATGGTGTCAAACATGGGGAATGTGACATGGTGTCAGTGTATTCTTCATGTACCTAGCTGTTGTGGTAACCAAACACCATTGTGGTTGCCATCAAGTCCAAAGGGGGAGATTGTTGGCAATATGATGCAGAATGTTGTCCTTGATGGCAACCCACTGAATGAAGATGAAGACATGAGACTATTGACATGATGGCAATCCACCTGATGAAGTTATTCTTGACCTGATGGACTTGCTAAATGATGTAAATCTGATGTGAAATGATGTTTGTTAGCAATATGATGCCGAGTGTTGTCCTTGAATGGCAACCCACTTGATGAAGATGATGACAACTTACTTGATGAAGTTGTGCTTGATAGAATATGTTCTTGATCTGATGTATCTACAGTGAGTACAGAAGGGAATGAAGAAATAAATTCAGTTTGTGCTAGATCTATGATGAAAAGAGTATGTCTCAAGGCATACACGGATCTGTCTAGGGGAAGTCGCGTATGCACGCGGAAAAGAACATGACAAGTCGCGTATGGGAAAAAGCGCTCATAAAATGCAAAACCAGGGGTAACCACCATGGTATTGACCCATTGTATTGGGTAATGATTTGTCTAAATGACCCCGTCCAGGAATACCATCGGAAGTAATGTGGTTTTGGCTCATGGTATTGAAAAAGGGTGAACCTATATAAGGAGAAGAAATTCATTGTGCAAATCATGAGTGTGGGTGCAAGATGTCTGAGCTTGAATGAATACTTCTCTCTGAAGTAGATCTGAATGGAAAGGGTTACAATTGAATGATAGATCTGAATGTAAGATGCACCAATGATGAAGAAGGGGATCTAGATCTGAAATGTACTTGTATTTATGAATCTGTTTATGAATGATTAGATGCGCTGATGAAACATGCATGCAGGGTAAAGGTAAAATGCGAGTAATGTATACGTGGTGAAGAATTGCAATGACATTAAAGTACGAAGAACCATACGCTAGTTAATAGAAGAGTAATGATATACGGCAACCGGCCCCGAAGAAACGCGTATGCTATTAAGTGGATCTGTAATATGTACAGAAGTATACGCGGGTTTATGTGAACGGAAGCGCGTATATACGCGACATCAGTGAAAGGAAAGCGCGTATGCAAAATAGGGTTTGCTGAAGTCTGTGGTAAGAAATGTCTGATCTGTTCTGCTGGTTTACTGATATCTGTCAGTGAGTTATATGTATCTGTTTCATGGTTGACTGTGCTTAAAAGTATGGAGTGGGTCCAGTCTGAAAATATGATGAAGCGTGGCCTGCAAGTGGTGTCCTAAAGGATGCTTTGGATCCAGTGTGAAAATTGATGAAACGTGGTCCATAGAGGTGCTGAGGGTTGTAGCCTTCAGTCAGGGGGTTGTAGCTCCCTTCCAGGTGAGGCTGGTAAACGAGAGCAGGGGGTCGTAGCTCCCTTCGAGGAGAGGCTGGTAAACGAGTCAGGGGGTCGTAGCTCCCTTCCAGGAGAGGCTGGTAAACGAGCGCAGGTGGGTGCCTGCGTGCTGGTCAAGTCTGCGCCAGCACATATGTTGTAAGATGTTTTCTCTATAATAAAATATTGAAGGCTGAGCAACTGCAGCGGTGGTTTTCTCCCGACTTGGGTTTCCACCTAAAAATCCTGGTGTTCATGTGTAATGCTTTGTGTGATGGTTTATTCTGTTGTTACTACACATGTTTACTATTAACTTAACATCATATGATTGAATAGTGCAAAGAACTAAGTTAATAAACATCTGGATATTTAGATCTCTGCTAATACGCGAGTTGCATGAAGGATATCCGCGTATATACGCGGGTTTACTAAAGGAAAGTAGCGTATGGGTTTTAGAGAGTGCAAAAGTAAAAAGTTTTGAATATGCTGTAAATATTGATTCACCCCCCCCCCCCCCCCTCTCAGTATTTTTCCCAACACTTTGTATGTGAAAAAAGGTCTACAATGAAACCTCAGATGTGGTGTCTGCTTTATATGAAATATAGAATGCGGCAAGAAGTCCTGAATTTCTTAGAAAACAGGAGAAAGTCAAAGTTGGAAGTTGAGAGATAAAACTGTCATCTGAGGAAGGTCGACTATGTGGCAGAGTTCAACGTGGCGCATTGAAGTGGAGTGCGGCGCATAGAATGCGTGCAACACATTGGGCTGAAATTGTCAGTTGAAATTGCCATAGGCGCGGTGCACCTACTGTACGTGGTGCATTGGGCATGCGCGCGGCGCATAGAGCCCTAGGGCCGGAAAATTACCCTCCTTCACCAAAACTCGTTTTTGCTGGTTTTCTGAAGAGCACACTGTTAGATTTCGTGAATGAAAAATCTTCCCGAAGTCTGTATTTTTACACTTAGAATCGCTGGTCTAAATGAGAATGAGAATGCTGAGCAACATGTTCATAGAGTTCTCAACCATGAGTGAATAATATTCGAATCTGGAACTTGAATTCATATGGTGACAATGATTAAGTATGGGTAACGATGACAAGCCATTACAATGGTGAGTTTCCTGAAGTTTTTATCGGTGGTTCTAGTTTTGGTGTTGAATGGATATTGTCTCTTTGAAGGGTCGGGAGGAGTTTCGTCAATACCACGCTTCTGCTATTGATGTGCCAGGTCCAAAAGTAGAAAGGATAGTAGCTGCAGCTGCAAAATATAAAGTGCATGTAGTAATAGGAGTGATAGAGCAAGCAGGTTTCATACTGTATTGCCCAGTTCTTTTCTTTGATTCTCAAGGAAGATTCCTAGGGAAGCACCGTAAACTGATGCCGACATCTTTGGAGCATCTGATTTGGGGGTTTGGTGATGGATCCACCTTACCTGTGTATGACACAGAAATTGGGCATGTGGGTGCAGTCCTATGCTGGGAAAACCGGATGCCTGTTATGAGAACAGCTATGTATGCTAAAAGGGTGGAAATTTATTGTGCGCCAACTACGGATGCAAGAGATTCATGGAAAATAACAATGCGCCATATAGGTCTGAAGGGTGGATGTTTTGTGGTCAACTAATCAGTTCTGCAAAAGAAATGACTTACCTCCTCCACCAGATTATGTCTTTGGAGGTTCAGAGGAGAATATGTCTCCGGAGAGTGTTGTATGTGCAGGTGGAAGTGTTATTATTTCTCCTTCTGGTACGGTATTTGCAGGGCCCAATTTTGAAGGGGAGGCTCTAATTACTGTGGATCTCGATTTTGGGACAACAGCATCAGAAAATAAAGGAAAGTAAGCGCAAAGTCAAAGACTGAATGCCTAAATAAAGCTAAGATATCTACAATAGGCTTGGATTGCCTAATTTTCCCACAGCCACGATTAAAGAAGATCCACACTACGTCTTTTCATTGGTCACCAGCGAATCTTAAATGAAATAATGTAACGATGTATTGTTTTTAGAATAGATGAATCGATCTTTTCTATCTTTGTAGTTTCAGTTGAAACAGCTTCTTATTTTTCATCGATCTTTAGGGGAACGCTGTTCCGTTTATTTATTGTATTGTAAACATTTGTAAGAGGGGTTGGGGTCAGAGTTCTAAAAAGTGTGGGAGGAAAAAACCCAGCGCTATCACTGTACAGTTTTGATAGAGAAATAATTAAATGGTGCAGCTCTGATTTGTAAGATTCTTGCGGTATGAGTTTAGCATGTGTTTCTTCTTTATGTTTCATATGTTTTTGTTATGTTCACAGTTCATTCATAATCGTTTTCAGCTGAATACTTTTACAGTAAGAAAGGTAGAATTCATTTCTTGCTTTGCCTTGAGGAAGTGTTCAGACTTTGTGTGTTTTCTTCTACCTGGAAGGGATTCATTGGTTAATGCCCTTTTCAGTCCTCTTAAATAGTATTTTCACCCCATTTAAATTAAATTTGATTGCTAAAACCTCATGCCTATCTCGCCTTACGAAATACTATGTGCCTTTGATTAAATATCTTTGCTCATGCTGTCCTTAGCCCCATACAGCCCAGAAAAATTCATCAAAATTACCTTTTTCCTATTTATTTACTAGCCTAAAATCATTATCAGTTTTGCATTTAGGTCATCTCAGGCCCTATTGGACATCTTTTGCTAAGATAGACCCGGAGAGAGCCCTCTCCTGTCCTCATAGGGCTAGCTATGAGGCTGAGCTTGGTTTGATGTTGCCTTTAGTTTTACCTTATTTCAGCCTAAGGTAGATTCGAGCGCTAACAGAAAGGACAACAAGGTGCTAAGTAGCCCATTTTATTTTTTAGTAGGACATTAGCTAACTCAGAGTTGAAGTACAACATCTTAGAGAAGCAATGTTATGCTTTGTTCAAGGCCATCAAAGATTTCAGAATCTACATTCTGCATTGTCATGTTTTAGATTTTGTTCCTAATGCTGTTGTGAAAGACATTCTAACTCAAGCTGATCCTGATGGTAAAAGGGGGGAATGGATTTCTAACTTGCTGGAATATGATATAGAGATCAAGCCCACAAAATTGGTCAAAGGTCAAGGCCTAGCAAAGATGATGGCATAGTCAAAATTTGATTGTCTTGACATGAATTTAATTGCAGAAATTTCAGAAATTTCAGATGAAGATGAAGAGTTGATCCCCATTGAAGAAAAGTACATCATTTCAGATTGGTACAAAGACATTGTTTTTTTCTTACATCATTATAGAGCACCTTCTAAGCTAAAAAAATCCAAGGTCAGGTTTTTAAAGTTAAAGTCTTTGAGGTACTGCATTATTAAGAAAAATCTATATTGGAAGGATACTGGTGGTATTTTTCTGAATTGTTTGTTGGAAGAGGAGGCTGAAAAAGTGATTGAGGAGTTTCACAAAGGATATTGTGGAGGTCATCATTATTGCAAGGCTACAACAAATAAGATTCTCAGAGCAGGGTATTATTGGCCTACTATGTTTTAAATATGTCTTCAAAAATATTGTTGCCTGCCATGAATGCCAGATTTTTTGTTGTGTAACCAACTCAAAAAGAGAAGAAAAGAGATATAAACGCCTTAGAAATGAGCCACTTCGAGGGGGCAACCTCCAATACATTACATAAATGAACAATTCTTGGATGATACAATACACAAAACCTCCTTTCTATATATAGGAGTCCATGGGGCCATAATGTAATCCTAGTGGGCCACAATGTAATCCTAGCCGACCTAACAATAATAATTTAAGGGCACAATAATAACAAAATGGGGGTTACAAGGTACAATAATAACAATAAGGGGGTTACACTAACAACAATAAGGGACTATACTAGTAATATAGGGACCTAACATGCCCCTCTCCTTCAAAAAAGTGTTGTCCTCAACGCTTGAGTAGCTCTGGGTGCTTCTGTATAAAATTCTCATCCTCCCATGTAGAATCTTCGGTGGGTAAGTTCTTCCACTTGATGAGATACTCTGAAATTGATCGATTCCGTAGTTGTCGAGTTCTTTTTTCTATGACTGCTTCAGGTTCCAATATGATCTTCCCTTCCCCATCAAGTTCTGGCAATACTGTTTGAACTGGAAGATTTTCACCTATAACCTTCTTTAAGCATGAAACATGGAACACTGGATGTACTCGCGAAGAAGCGGGAAGCTCCAATTTGTATGCCATAGTACCAATCTTTTGCAACACCTTGTAAGGACCATAGTACTTTGGCGATAATTTATTATCCTTCTTTGCTTGCTTGAGGGACATTTGTTTGTATGGTTGTAGCCGTAAAAATACCCAATCTCCTACATCAAAACTACTCTCGCTACGATGTTGATCTGCCTGTTGTTTCATTCGATTTTGTGCCAAATTCAGGTTATCCTTTAAGAGTTGGAGAACTTCTTGCTGATGCTCGATGTGATCTTCCACTGCTTGAACCTTCGAATTTTCCCTTAAAGATGATGTGATGGATGGTGGATGATATCTATAAAGTGCCATAAATGGGGTCATTTTTGCTGCAGTATGGAAGGAAGTGTTATACCACCATTCAGCGAGAGGTAACCACTTGACCCATTGTGTTTGTTTATCGGATACAAAACAACGAAGATATCCTTGCAAACATTTATTTACTATCTCAGTTTGACCATCAGATTGAGGATGATAAGATGAGCTATGAGCTAATTGAGTACCCAAACAAGAAAATAACTCCTTCCAAAAATTTCCAGTAAAAATGGGATCTCTGTCGCTCACAATAACCCTTGGGCTTCCATGTAGATTTTGAATTCTGTCCATAAATGTAGTAGCAACTGTACTTGCTTTAAATGGATGAGATAATGCACAAAAGTGTGCATACTTAGTAAGTCTATCAACTACCACCATGATGACACTCTTTCCTTCAGACTTAGGTAAACCTGTGATAAAATCCATTGAAATCTCCTCCCAACGTTGACTTGGAATGGATAAAGGTTGTAGAAGTCACAGGGTCTTAATTGTTTCCATTTTATTCTGCTGGCAAACCAAACATTCCGCCACAAACTTTTGAATATCAGATTTAAGGCCATCCCAAAAAAATTCTTTCTTCACCCTGTGGTAAGTTTTTAAAAATCCCGAGTGTCCTCCTAAAGGAGAAGTGTGCAATTCGAGAAGAATCTTTTGTTTTAGTTGGGAATTCTTACCAAGATATAAGCGATCTTTGTACCATAAGGAATCATTTTTCCAACTAAATGTATTAGATGTACTAGCATCTTGCTGCAACTTTTGAATGAGTGTCCATACATCTTTTTCCTTCTTCCATTCATCTCTTGCTTCAGTTATCCAATCTGGTTGGATAATAGAAATGGCACAAAGCAATGCTTCCACCTCTTCATTCTTTCTTGAGAGTGCATCTGCAACAACATTAAGCTTTCCTTTTTTGTAGATTATTTCAAAGTTATAACCCAACATCTTTGTGACCCATTTTTGCTGCTCTTCTGAAGATAGTCTTTGTTCCAAAAAGTGTTTAAGACTATCATGATCAGTTTTTACCTTGAAGTGTCTTCCCATTAGGTAAGTTAGCCATTTCTTTAGTGCATGCAGTATTGCTAACATTTCCTTCTCATAAATAGGTTTTTGTAAATACTTTCCTTTGATTGGACGACTTTCAAAAGCAATGGGTCTTCCTTCCTGCATTAAAACAGCACCAATTCCATTTCCTGAGGCATCACATTCCACGATAAAGGTTTTTGTGAAGTCTGGCGTAGCTAAGACCGGTGCTAGGCACATTGCCTCTTTAAGATGTTCAAAGGCCTTAGTTGCTTCAGGAGTCCATGAAAATGCATCTTTCTTCAATAGTGTTGTTAGAGGTGCTGCTATTCTCCCATAATTCTTAACAAACTTGCGATAATACCCTGTTAACCCGAGAAATCCTCGCAACTGCTTTATGGTTGTAGGAACTTTCCATTCCTTAATGGCTTTAATTTTGTTAGGGTCCACTTTAACACCCTCGTGAGATACAATATGACCCAGATATTCCACCTCTTGTACTCCAAAGAAACATTTGGAATTTTTTGCATATAATTGTTTCTCCTGCAATAGTTTGAGCACCCTGTCAACATGTTCAACATGATCCTTCCAAGACCTGCTGTAGATTAGTATATCCTCAAAAAATACTAGCACAAATTTTCTAAGGAAGGGTTTGAAAATGGAATTCATCGACCCTTGAAATGTAGAAGGTGCATTGGTAAGGCCAAAAGGCATGACCAAAAATTCATAATGACCCTCATGAGTTCGAAATGCTGTTTTTGGAATATCTTCAAATGGTGAGCTTATTGAGCTCCCTATAATCTGGACACATTCGCCATGATCCATCCTTCTTGTGTACCAATACTACAAGAGCAGAGAAAGAACTTTGACTGGGTTGAATTATACCCGCCTCTAACATTTCTGCAATCATACGTTCAATTTCGCTCTTTTGGAAGTAAGGATATCTATAAGGCCCGATGTTTGGAGGAACACTTCCTGGAATCAAATGAATAGCATGATCATGATCACGAATAGGTGGGAGTCCTTTGGGAGTTTCAAATACCTTGGAATGATTGTCCAAGACTTGTTGGAGATCTGCAGAAATAGATGATTTTGATGTTGGAACTTCTAGTGAGCATAATTGTGTAATTACGCCTCGCTGTTCTTTCTTTAGAAGCTTTGTCATGACATTAGAGCTTATTATCCTTCCTGGCTTCCCCGCAATACCCCGTAATTCGACTTCCTTTCCTTCTGAAAAAATTTCAAGAAACGTTCTTGAAAATTAAAAGCTACCGTCCCCAAAGATTGTAACCATTGTACTCCTAGTACAACGTCAGCACCTCCCATAGGAATGGCAAGCATTGGACTAGTCAATACATATTCCCCCATGGTTAGCTTGATATTATGGCATTTTCCAGAGCAATTTATAGTTCCTCCATTTGCAACCATCACTTGACATTCTCGTGCTGGGTATAGGAAACAATTTAATTCCTTGGCTACCTTATAATGAATAAAATTATGGGTGCTACCTGAATCAATCAACACTATTACCCTTTTCTTCTTTATATGTCCTTCTATCTCGAGAGTTTGAGGAGTGGTAATTCCTGCCAGTGCATTACACGATATGGTCGGATTCATTTCTTCCTCTTCTAGGGGTGGTTCCTGGTGTATATCCTCTTCTTGTTCATTTTCTTCTTCTTCTTCACAATCTATGTAAAATAATTTCTTCTAAGCACACTTATGACCTTTAGTGTATTTGCTATCACAACTGTAGCAAAGCCCTTTTGCTCTTTTTTCTTCCAATTGTTGTGGTGTCAACCTTGTAGGGTGTGGAAATCTAGGCGTAGCAACACTTCCTTCTTTATAGAATTGAGTGGTAGGCTTCCTTGTCGCCATAATTTTACATTCAACTTTTCTTGCCAACCCGAATGCCTTCTCCAATGAATCAGGTTCCAAAACGCGAACTTCATGTTGGATGTTATCCTTTAAAGTGCCTAGGAAGAGATCAATCCTGTGTTCCTCTGTAAGATCAGTTACCCTTATATTCAATTTTTGGAAGTCCTCAATGTGCCGCCCCACTAAACCCTTTTGTTTGAGATTTATCAATTGGGTAAAGAAGGTGTTGCTCTTTGTATCCTCATAATGTGCTATCATTTCCTCCGTAAAAATTGACCAAGTGACAATTTTTTACGGGAACAAAGCCATCGATACCATACAAATGTATTTTGTTCTAAATGTAAAGTTGCAATGCGTACCTTGTGTGTGTTTTGCACGTTATGGAGATCAAAATATTGCTCCATCTGTAGTATCCATGTTACAGGATCCTTTCCATCAAACTTCCTCATATCCATCTTTGGAATATGGTGGTTCTTCCTGCCAACATTAGAGTTTATAAAATCACAATTAACATTTATTTTGTTCTCATCATGAGGTTCTTCTACTATCTTTTCACCATTAGGAAACCTTTCTTGTATAAACTTTGTCAAACCTTCCATGTCTGCTTTTAGAAAATTCTTCATGTTTTCCATTTTCTCATCGATCTTAGCTTCCATGCCATCAATCTTAGCTTCCATGCCCACTTCCATGCCATCCATCTTAGCTTCCAAACCAACCATCTTAGCTTCCACGCCTTTCTTCAAACCATCCATCTTAGTTTCCACGCCTTTCTTCAAAACTTCCATTTCATTTTTTGTTGTTCTTTGCGAGAGCGAAACTTGCTCTTGTAATTTTGATATGTCATGTTGCCATTCTTCATCTTCATGAGTCATAGTAGAGCCTTCTGAAGGCTTAATGGGTGTTGAATTCTTTTTAGGGGCCATTTTAGAATAAAATACTGATATATATTCTACACTATGCCCTTGGAATCAATTCAACTTGATTCTTCAAACAAGACTTATGCAATTCGGAAAAAAAAATACACACCTTTTACTAGCTTTTAGGAGCTCGATATTGAAATTGAATTATCTCTATAGTTGAAAATCTTAGATATCTGAAATTCAGCCCTGTAGTAGATCTCTGAAGCTTCTTTCAAATGCCACAGGTCTGACCTGATTTGGATTCTCCAAGACAAAGTTGTGTCCAATCTCCTACAATGACCTAATTCTGGACTGGTTTAGTAGAGCGAACTTGTACGACTTGCCACGTGTCACTGTTTTGTCCTTTGTCTCTGAAATTGATAGCCCAGAAACTTCAGTCTGTGTACTTGCGACCAATTTTTACGGCACTTCAATCCAATGCCCAGAGAGAGAGTTATTGAATTTTTCCCACGATCACCTCTTTGAGATGCAATTCAGGAGCCTGAAAAAGCACTACCTTCCACAGATCATATCTCCAAAAATATTGCGAACCAAGCTCTGAAATTTTTTGAAGAATTTCCTCAGGATTTCAGCTTCGCACCATATGAATTTTAGATTCTGAACCTTCGTAGAAACAGATTTATAGCGAAAATGCCACGATGACCTGTTTAGGAGCTTGAAAAAAGACCTGACTTCCACAGATGATATCTCCGCAAATATTGCGAACCAAGGTCTGAAATTTTTAGACAAGCTTCCTCAGGATTTCGGCTTCGCACCCTAAAAATTTAAGCTTCTGAAACTTCGTAGAAAAAAAGTTATAGCGAAAATGCCACGATGACCTGTTTGGAGCAGCGAAACCCTAGAATCCAAAGCTCTGATACCAAATGTTGTGTAACCAGCTCCAAAAAGAGAAGAAAAGAGATATTCACGCCTTAGAAATAAGCCACTTCGAGGGGGCAACCTACAATACATTACATGAATGAACAATTTTTGGATGATACAATTCACAAAACCTCCTTTCTATATATAGGAGTCCATGGGGCCATAATGTAATCCTAGTGGGCCACAATGTAATCCTAGCCGACCTAACAATAATAATTTAAAGGCACAATAATAACAAAATGGGGGTTACAAGGGTACAATAATAACAATAAGGGGTTTACACTAACAATAATAAGGGGCTACACTAGTGATATAGGGACCTAACATATCTTCTTAATAACTACTTGTGAGCTTGCTTATGTGTTCTTCTTTAACTTATTTACTCCATCATCAAGTTAGTTATCAAAGTACTTAGTCAAAATGTTGAAACAGAATTATTTACACTCGTAACTGAATATATTATAATGTAGTTAGGAAGGTAAATCTCTAATTTACCTTCCTCACTTACAACTCCTTTAAGATCAGCATGTCTTATTACAATGTTGTCTTGACGTTGGCAAATTCCTTCAATAGATATATCTGCACTGTATACGTTTGCATCTATCCGCGATCGAGCTCCTGTAGCTTCCATAGATTATATTCATGTACCTTTCAATTTACATTAGACTTCCACTTTAGATCTGCATGCCTCATATCTGCATTTGGTTACCCTTCTTTCCATGTTGTTTGCTTCAGACTTTACCTTGATATATCCACACTAACTCAGACCCAAAATCCGTAAATTTGTTCTTCTCTTTTCATGCTGTATACTTTACCGTAATACTTGCTCCTTTTTCCACCTTGTATTAACCTGAGTGTAATCCAAAAAACTTGTTCCTTTTGCACGTTATATAACATCAGTATCATCCACATATATGTTCTCTTAATCGCAGCATATGTAGGGTATATATAGTAGTTTTAGCCAAGTAATTAAGTCGACCTTATAGCCATTAAGTAGGCCGACTTTAACACTTGTTTGTAGGCTGACTTCATAGGCATATCTTCAACGTTTGTAAGCCATTCTTCTGCAAAGTCCTGGAGGGTATTCTTCACGCCTTTTACACGACTCTTAATTACACTAATGTACTTAATAGACATCAAGAAGTCTATAGACCTATATTAAGAATCTTGCTCATGAAACCCATGAAGCAAGTAAACCAAAAATTCATTTTATTATTATTGACTTCATCTTTACATAAGTACATAATTACATAGTCATAATGAAGACCTGCTACCTAGTTACACTCTTCAACACTTATGACTGAAAGTTGTAACTGAATATGCGTGGAGTTACAAAGGATTTTATGATGAGAGGGACATAATTTTAGCCTTTCGGGTTACTTTGAAAATTTTTACACCACATTTAGGCCTTGTGGGTGCTTCATGAGATGTGGGGTGCAGATTGAATGGTTGGCCCATGCTCTTCCATGATGGACTTGGACATTGGAGGTGGTTTACCGTTTGCTGCTAGACCTTGTTTGGATGTTTGAAAGACATTCTTAACGTTTTCTCATGCATGAAGGGAGTTTGTGTGCGTGGAGTAGAGTTGGGTATTTCACCATGACAAAAACATCCCAAAATCAGCATGAGCACACAAAATCCCTTGACATGTGAACTCTTGGGTTGAGGGAGTGGATATGTAGGTGTGGGAGTCCTTAAGGTGAACATTACCTTGGACATGCATTGTCCTTAAGGAAAGACATGACATAGGAGATGCATTTTAGCTTAGGAGATGCATTTTAGATGGTTTTATACTCTCATACAACCTTTATCAAGTTACATGCACCCTCATTAGAAAAAACAAGAGAATTTTTCTTGCCATGACTATCTTTCTTTGTCATTGTTGACTTAAGAAAGTCTTTTAGCTAAGAAACTAGTTTCAAGGTTATGGCATAACTTGTCATATAAATTAAACATAATTTATATCCAAAATGTTAACTTGTAAACTACTTAGCTGGTTTTAGGCTTTCCATTTAAAATCTACTTCAGTTTGAACTTTGAACGAGTTGTTCCATAGACTGGAATATTAAGAGATTTTGGTGTAAGGATTAAAAATTAGCCCGTAAAGCCTCTCAGTTATTCATTTATTTTATTTGAATATAACATTTACTATTAAATTAGAACCACTCGACACAAATACGTCATAGATCAAGATCATACTTTATAGAGTGTCATAGAATAAAAATAGGATCAAGGACACTAAATTATTTCAGTTTTCCTGGTTCTTATTCCTTTGGTGTATCTTTGCACCTTTAGGGGAAATTTCTAGTTTAAAGTCTAATTATTTAAAGGGTGCTAGCTCAATGGAAGAGAACCTGCTTTACAAGCAGGAGGATGGTGGTTCAATTCCATCGTGCCCTGATATTCATATATAGGGAATGACGAAGATCAGTTTTTGGTGACTGATGCTCTTTTGACCATCACCAATGAGCTTATGGTGACATTTTTCGACCCTCACCAAAACATGAAATGGTGACGGTCAATGAACGCCACCATATATACGCATCAATAGTGACGACCATTAAAGGTCTGTCACCATAAATCATTGTTGTTGATATGAAATGGTGAGGGTCACTGTTTGTCATTATAGTCATTATTCGTGACAGACCTTGATATCACCAATGAGTTTATGGTGACGGTCAATGAACGTCGCCATATATATGCACCAATAGTGACGGCCATGAAAGGTCCATCACAAAAAATCGTTGTTGTTCATATGAAATGGTGACGGTCACTATTCGTAATTATAATCAATATTCGTGACGGACCTTGAATGTCACCACAACACATACTTTCGGTGATGCCACCTTTGGTGACGTTCAGTTTTTTGGTGACGGAGGCTATTGTCCGTCACGATTGCTCATATGAAATGGTGATGGTCACTATCCGTCAGTATAAATAATTATTGGTGACAGACCTTGAATGTCACCACAACACCTATACTTTCGGTGACGCCACCTTTGGTGACGTTCAATTTTTTTGTGACAGAGGCTATTGTCAGTCACCAATGCTCATATGAAATGGTGACGGTCACTATTCATCACTATAAATCATTATTGGTGACAAACCTTGAATGTCACCACAACACCTATGCTTTCGGCGACGCCACCTCTGGTGACGTTTAGTTTTTGGTGACGAAGGCTCTTTTGACCCTCATCAATGAGCTTATGGTGACCATTTTCACCCCTCACCAATGTGGTTTTTTCTTGTAGTGGTAATCCTCTCATATCCTCTTCTGATTCATAACACACATCCTCAACGTATCCTCCAGTATATTTTTTAGACTCTGTTATTTCCCAAATCCACCTTAGGCTGAAAGAAGGAGGGATTCAGGGTAACACCAAACCACGCTCAGTCTGGTAGCTAGCCCTACCAGAATAGGAGAGGGCTCTCTCCAGGTCAATCTCAGGAAAAATGTATCAATAGGCCTTGAGATTACTGAAATGAATACTAATTTTAGGCTAGGTAAATTAATCAAGGAGTTTGAAATTATTTTTAGGGGTTTTTGTTGGAAAAAGGGAAAAACAATTTTGAGCTTGGGGATGAGGCCAAATTATTGCAGAGTTCAAGTTGGGGCAGGGAAGGCAATGGCTTTGATGTCTTAGATTCAATGAAGGGATAGAAAAGACTACTGAGAAGCTGAAAAGGGCAAGAAGGTGCAAGGATCCTCTTCAAACTGACGAAAACATATAAAACTAAACAAAACTTTAAGGCAGAGCACCAGCCAACTAATGAATTCTACCTTAGTTACTCATTTGCTTAATTCAGAAGAAAAGAGAAGGGAAATGACATACATAAAATTCAATGAAACTTACAGATACATGAAGAAAAACATCATCAAAACTTAGAGCCACAAGGATCCCAACAAGTGCTGCAAAACTCTGGTCTTTCCTTTGCCAAAAATCTGAAATGAATATACAATGAGGTGCCAAACTATTCCCAAGTATCCAACCAGTTCCACCTTTGAAAATGACTCAGAAAATACATGATATAGACCAGCCCAACCCATTCCCATGCCTCTAGGGGTCGAGCTCATCCTTCTAGGATTTGTTTCATCCAATTCTAAACATGGAACTGAAATCTAGGTAGCCAAACAACTTGCCTCTATAAGGAAGGAAACTGATTCATTCATTTAATTTTCACTTTTTAGTGAATGAATCCTCTAGAACAAGTAAATATATGCCAAAATTACATCATGGTTACCAAATTAAATCATGATAGATCAATCATCACGTGAAAAATTAAAACTAGTCAAAACTGGGCGAATTTCTGAGCTGAAGAGTGAAAATGAGGCAAAATTTCTCTATGCGACGCGCTCAAAAACTCAATGCGTCGCGCCACTTTGAGCCTTTTTTTTGGGCACTTCCTGAAGTCCAAATCAAGGTCATGATAGCTCGTTGGAAATCCCTATCTGTTTTCTATTCAACCCAAGTGGAATTTTTGGATTTAGATGTCATTTTCCCCTCCAAAACTGTAATCTCCCAAGACCGGTTCCTGCTGGTGCAAAAAGTGGCAGAAAGGCCATTTTCAAGGTGTTTTTGGCCCTTTAGGCAGCCCAGAATTTTATCAAATGATTCGGCCATTCCTAAAAATACATAATATATCATAAAAAATCCAAAAATGCAAAGTTTTCCTCCAGAAGATCTCCCAAACGTAAGCGTGCGTCAGGTGGCGCGATGCGTCGGGCGGAAAAACCTGTTTTGTGACCAAAAATTCAAAAATGACAAAATTTTCTCCAAATTCCTTGAAATTTGGGCTGGAGGTCCATAATCAAGTACCATGCTCAGCCAAAGAAGCTTCAGCCAAGATTCAGAGTCTATCCTCCCTTTTGCGCCGTTTCAGTGCCCTCCTGGTGCATGCACTTCAGTGATGAAAACACTGTCTCGGTCATATGAGCTATCTGTGTCTGTCTCCATGGTGTTGAAAGTCTATGTCAAGTGAATGTTTGACCTGTATGAGATGTTAAACAACAATTTGGTGTATTTGCCTCCGATTTCCAAATGTGTGCCAAAGGGAAGGGACTGTGGTAAAAATTGAGCGGTGGGAACAATGAAGTTTTTCCAAGTGGTAGTTTTCCCTTTGAGGATTTGAAAAACTTTGGAAGAGGGGACAACCACTTGAATTTTGGAGTAACTTGGGATTTTTGGGATTTTTAACAAGTGAGATGGAAAGAGGGAATGAAGGTGAAATGATATGACTTGGGATGGATAAATAAGGTACGAGATGATATGAGTGGTTTGGAATATAAGGGAATAGGGGATTAACAGTGCTGATAGGATTATAGTGAAAGGAAGGGATGAAAAAAATGGGAAATGAACAAATTTGGCACCACAATCACTTTAAAACACCAATTATAAAACCCTAAGGGAACAATTTCTAACAAGTGAATAAGGTTTATAACTTGACATTCAAATTCTCATATTCCCTTTCCAAATGAAACCAAACACTGGCATAATAGCATTTAAAAAACTCACAAAATTATTTGAAACATAGAATATTGAGTCAATTTTGATTTTTCATGAAGCAGAGGAAAAAATCAGGTGTTCTGGCCCAATGCGTCGCGCACCAACCCAATGCGTCGCGCCATAAATAATGCATTTTTCAGGAGGCTTTTGGAGGCCTTCCTAGTGTCCAAATTGGGTGCATGATAGCTTGTTGGAAATATATTTGAGTCTAATTTTCAACCCAAGTGGAATTTTTCAATTTGGAGTTCATTTACCCTGTCAAAAATCAAATCGCCCAAGACTGGTCAAAATGAGTAGAATGAGGCTGCCTCAAGGCAGAGTGTTGTTGCAGTCAACTTTTGAAGGTCTTCTGCAACCCAAAATTGAGCTTATGATAGCTCATTGGAAATATATTTGTGTCTAGTTATCATTTGAATCATCAAGAAAGTAATTTTTCCAACCAATATAGGAGAAATATTGATTTTCCCAAGGTCACTTCAGAGGTGCATCAATTCTCCTGAGGCAACTGTATTTTTGATATTTCTCCAAAACCGTGACACCTGTGTAAAAAGTGAAGGAGGTTTTTCTTCCTTGGAATTTTTTGGACAAAAAAATCTCTAATTTTTTCAAAATTTCGTATTTTATTGCTCTGAAACATCATTTGAGTGAAACCTATCCTGATGTGTGAAACAAGGGATTTGTCTAAATGAAGCGAAATGAATGGGATAAGGGGCTTATAAATTCTTGGGGAAATTTTGGGAAGTAGGGAGGGATGTTAGGAAGCAGGGGAAAGTGGAATATCAGAAATTGAGTGAGGGTAAGGGGTCCAAAAGGGGAAAACATAGGCCTAGCCTAGAAAATTTCCAAGTTGTAGCAAGAAACTAGGGTTTGTGCAAAAATGAGGAATTTGGGGGATATCAGTGATGGGAAGTGTTTAATAAGGTACATTAAGGATAGGGGAAGGTGTATGAACATCAAGATACAAGTTTTGATGATGATTTGACCATCCAAGAGCAATTACCTCCAAAACCCTAGGAGAGGGAAACAAACCTTATCTAGGCACAACTGAAGCATGAACAAGGTGTAAAATGACCCTTTGGAATCTGGCATGATGATGAAAACCCTATGAATGATGGTACACTTAGCTGAATGGTGACATGGACCGACATTTGGACAACTCTGGAAGGAGTGAAAGCAAACCCTAGACCTAGTACTTAGTGAGCAAATTTTGCTTGAAGGCTCACTAAAATGACAAAATTTGACCCTGACACCTCAAAATCACTTTGTAAGAGCATGTTTGATCACTGGAGGAAGGCTGCAAAGACTGAAACTAACACCCTCTTTGTCTGTTCATCTTTCTATGGATGATAAGTTGTGTTGAAGCCCAACTTTGTACCTAATCCTGCAAAAAACTTCTGAAACTTGGAATTGAACTTGGCATCCCTATTCAACACAATATTCTTTGGAACACCATGAAATCTTGTGATCTCCTTCATGAAGACCTCTGCTACCTTGCTAGATGAATAAGTAGTGTTCACTGGAACGAAGTGAGCTACCTTGCTCAAAATGTATACCACCATCATGATAGAATCATGTTGCCCCGATGTCCTCGAAACACCTATAATGAAATCCATGGAAAAACCTCCCATTCCATTCCAGAATAAAAATAGGGAGAAGCAACCCACCTAGATGCTTATATTATGCCTTGACTTGTTGACAGTCCAAACATCTCACCACAAATTCTTGCACTTACTTCATTAGATTCATCCAGTAATAGAACCTCTTTACTATTGTCAACGTCTTCTAATTTCTTGGGTGACTTGAATATGATTTTACATGAAAGTCCCTCAAGATAAGTTTCATTAGTTCAATATCATCTGAGGCATAGATCCTATCCCTAAATCTCACGAAAAAATATCTCGTAAGATGATATTTAGCATCCTGATCATTTGTACCCTATTGTAACATGTGCGTTAGTTCTCTCTATTTGTGATACTATTGTTGTGTGTAAGATCCACTCCTATAAATTTGTCCCTTATGAGCTCACTACTACAACATGGTTCAAGTGTACTTTCCTACTAAAACCCTATTCTCCTTTTTCTTAATGTACTTGATATCAAAGTCAAACTCACTAAGGGTAGAAAACCATCTAGCTTCACTGGTGTCCATGTTTCGTTAGTCAAACAAATATCATAATCCACTGTGATCACTCATCAACACAAAACTCCTGCCAAGAAGGTAATGTCTCCACATCTTCAAAGCATGAATAATAACTACCAACTCAAGATCATTAGTCACATAGTTATGCTCACGCTCATTGAGATTCCTAGACTCGTAGCATATCACTTGTCCCTCTTCTATAAGGAATACACCAATCCCTCACTTGGAAGCATCTGTACATACTATAAACTCTTTATCTGGTTCTTCAACACAGTAGGGGAATTTTGAGGTCTAAAATGGGCCTCCTAAGGAAATTATAAAATAATAGTGGAAATAATAAAACAAGATTTGATTACATTATCAAATTTTAAAAGGAAAAATGAAAAAACTGCTTTTTCAACTGGTATTTCGAAATTATCTCCCTAAGGTTTTACTCACATTTGAAGTGGGAATACTCATTGGATGTAAAATTTAATTTCTCATCCAAGGAGTACCCATGTTTCATACTTTTAATGGTCCTTGCTACATGCAAAATGCAAAATAGAAGAAAAACATGATTGCAAACACATTTTTTCATGTATTTCTTAATTTTTGTGTAGAAGGGTCCATCAAAAGTACGCAACATGGATACTCCTTGGACGAGGAACTAAATTTGGCATCCAACGAGTACTCCTGCTCAAAATTTTAGTAAAACCTTAGGGAGATAGGTTGAAAATATGAGTTCAAAAATTAGTTTTATTATTTTATTATTTTTTAATCTTTTTACTTTTTTACTCCAAAAATGGTGAATCATCTCCCATGGTTGACATGACCACCTTGAATCCTATTGGCTCTTATAAAGTTTATTTTGGTTTTACATTTTTCTTGGGAGGCCTATTTTATACCTCAAAATTCCCCTAATTCTCCTTTGTCCATTCAAACTTATTACCTTTCCTTTGTAATGATGTAATAGGATATCAAATTAGTGAGATATTCCTGATTAACCTCCTATAGTAACCTTCTAAACCCATGAATGATCAAACTTCATCCACATTTCTAGGAGCTACCCACTCCATGATAGCCTTTAACTTCTCGAGATCTATGGATATGCCATTATTGGAAACAACATGTCCAAAACAGTGTACTCCTGTATGAAATAATTAACACTTGCTAAGATTAGCTTACAACTCATTCTCTCTTAGAAATATCAACACCTCCACAAAATGCTCAACATGCTCTTCCTCATTCTTAGAATATACCAAGATGTCATCAATGAATAAAATAATAAACTTGTCCATATAAGGACACGTCACACTATTGATGAGACACATAAAAGTAGTTAGAGAATTAGTCAAACTGAATGAAATTGCAAGAAACTCATAATTCCCATACCTAGTTCTGAAGGAATTATTTTATGTGTCCTCTTCTCTTATGCATACTTAATGATATCCTGATCTGACAATGGCATGTTCTTGATCGTCAACTTGTTCAACTACCTATAATCACTGCACAACCTAAGAGAATTCATCCTTCTTATCCACAAACAAGAATGGTGCACACAAAGGTGATACACTTGGACTAATGTATCTATTATCAAGAATTTCCTTCAACTGCAACCTCATCTCTTATCAAGAGTGCTCATCATGTAAGGAGCCTTTGATCCTTGTGTTGCACCTGGTACCAAGTTAATAGAAGATTCTACTTCCTTGTGTGGAGGCAACCCTTGAATTTTTATTGAAAGCACATCCTAAAACTGTTGCAATACAAGGTACCTCCTAAATATAAATGCATCCTCAACATCCATACCCTTGTCACTAGAAATATGAAATGCGAACATCACACACCCTTTCATGGAAATGTGCTTAGCCTACATAACTTTGACCATCCTCATTGATGTAGCATTCTTCTTTCCTTGTAAGATTATTTTTTCTCCATTATCATCCAATCAATGAATATCATTTTCATAGTAGTCTACGTTGGTCCTGTCAAGATACAATGATTCCATACCCAAGATAATATTATACAATCCTAATATTAGTACATTCAAATATGTTGATATAGGAATACCTTATAACTCAAATGCACAAGCTCTTACCCAATGATGAACTCTCTTATTTATACATGTAGCCCATTGCACCAAAGAAGACTCTGCATTCACTTATTTTCTCAAGACATCCTTATCCACTAGGTTAGGATTAACATAACTATAATTGGATCCAGGATCAATAAAAAAATAAACAAATTGATCAGAAAGCCTATTGTCTATCTCAATTATAGATTCCTATTGATTCACCTTATTTTTCTCCACAGATGCCTAAATCCAAGGAATATTATGATCAACATCCCAAAATTTATGTGCCTCCTAATAACTATAGATTTGCGGCCTACCCTCCTACTATAATGGACAATACTTCTTACGATGGTCTTTGCTACATATCCAACACTGCAATGGTGCTATACTATCACGTCTAGTATGTTAATCTTCTGGCTGCGACACATGTCCCTTCTCAATTTCATTCAACTTATTGTAAGGAGAAACATTTTCTTTCTCACTTGTATATTGAGGTCTTCTCTGCTTCAGTGGCCATTTCCATTTTACTTTATAATTTCCTTTCATATCACATTCAAGCTCAAATTTTCACCTTGTGTGCTATTAAAAATTATTAAATTTATGGATGGATTCCTATAATGATCTAGGATCATCAAACTCAATTTGGTATCTATATGATTCTAGGAATCCATTAATGAATCTCTAAATCTTAGTCTTCTCCTCCTTCAGATTTGGCACATACCTAAAGAGATCCAAGAATCTAATACTTTACTCATCATCCTTCATAAAACGCATCTGTATCTCATAAACATCGTTAGCCATATCATTGTAGTACCTCTCTATCAAGTAGTTATTGTATAATATCCTCTCAAAATCATCCCAAATCAAGACTTCTTCCAAAATTCCCTTAACATTATTCATACCTACCCACAAGATTTTTTCTTTCGCTTTAAGACTGAAGGTGGCTATCTTGGCCTTCATGTATTTTGAATAACTTTGCAATATGAATAATTTATTCATTCCAAGCAACCATGGCTTTGCATCTTCTAGATTCTTCACCGCTCCATCAAATGTAGGTGTTATGTCCCTATAGTATTGGTGTAGCCCCTTATTTTTGCTTTTATTGTATCCCCCTTATTGTTATTATTGTTCCCATGTATTCCCCATATTGTTAATATTGTGCCCCATAGAAGCCCACTATTGTTATTGTTGTACCCTTACTTTATTATTGTTATGTAGGCTCTAATTATATTATGAACCCATAGTCTCCTATATATAGAAAGGAGGTTATTTCATTTGAACCATTCAAGAATTTTCCATTTATATAATTTAAAGGAGGTTTCCCCTTCGAAGAGGATAATTTTTAAGCCACTGATCTATCTTTTTTTATATTTTGTGAGCTACTTGCATAACATTTGGTATGAGAGATTGGGATTATGGGGTTTGGCTTCTTCAAACAGGTCATCATGGAATTTTTTCTATAATTTTTTTTTTTAATGAGGCTTCATAAGTTGAAATTTTTACTGCATGGAGCCACAATCTTAATGAACTTCGTGTACAAATTTCAGATCTTGTTTCACTATATTTTCAGAGATATGTTCCGGGGAAGTTATGGTTTTTATAGAATCCACAATTGAGTCTCAAAAAGGTGACCTAGGGAAAATTGCGATAATTGTTATTTCAAGCATCAGAGTTGAATTCTCTAAAAAGAGGTTTAAAGTGCACAAACTTTAGTTTTTCTTGTAGAAATTTTAGAGCCTAACATCGAAACAATGACATGTGGCACTCTGTAAAATTTCACTCTAATGAGTCAGTCTATAATCACATGATTGTAGGTTTTAACCCTATACAAAAATTATCTACAAACGAATCTTAAAACAGAAAATAAACAATATCGAGAGCATAAAACATGACACAGATAAACACAGAGATTTTCCCCTGGATTCCAAATCGGGATGACCAGCTTGATTTTTCATTATATTCCTTTTAGTGTTACAACATATATATATATATATACATGCCGAAGCATACATAAACCCCAATCTATTAACCATGGATTACAACATAACCGTAGTTCCCTTGAACAGATCTAGAAAATACCAGGGGCCGAAAACCATTGTACCCCAAAACCATGTGCAAACCCATGCACAAAACCATGGGCAAATCCACCAACTGGAAAATAAGGACTAAAAATAGCGCAACGTAGATGGGTGCTATCGCCCCCTCAATGACCTCCCCACACCCGATTAGTTTAAAGAATATAACACATACCCAAAATTATCCCACTTGTTGTTTTCTTTCCGCAAGGGCCACAAGAGAGCTTAGTCGTTGGCCCAATTCTTCAACACCCATTGTTTCTCTACACCAAGAGAACTTTTGAGTGCTCACAAACTTCGTCAATGCATCTGCAACATTCTTCAAAGTGTTCACCTTTACCAGCAACACCCTTTTAGCCTCAACCATATCTCTAACAAAGTGATATTGAACATCAATGTGCTTTGTCTTTGAATGATAAGCAGGGTTCTTAGCCAAGAAAATTGCACTTTGGCTATCACAGTCTATCCTTATAGCTTGTTGTACCAACCCCATACTTAAACACAATCTCTGCAACCAAACTGCTTCCTTGCTTGCATGAGTGGCTGCTATGTATTCTGCCTCTTTAGTTGAAAGAGCCACTACAGACTGTCTTTTACTCATCCAACTGACTGCGCCTCCAAATAGGCTAAACACATACCCACTTGTAGATCTTCTTTGGTCCAGATCTCCAGCCCAGTCTGCATCAACAAAACCACGAATGTCAAACATTCTTTCCAATCCTGGTCTTCCCTGGTAGCACAAGCCATAATCACTAGTGCCACGTAAATATCTGAAAACCCGCTTCACTACTGTCCAATGCTCCTTCCCTGGGTTTGACATAAACCTGCTCAATACTCCCACTGCATGTGCAATGTCCGGTCTAGTACAGACCATTGCATACATCAGGCTACCCACTGCACTTGCATATGGAACACGGGACATATTCTCCTCTTCTTCTTGTGTCTTGGGACACTGTTTAGTAGACAGCTTTACACCTACAGGAATAGGAACATTCACCAGTTTACTATCTTGCATATTGAACCTCTGCAATATAGTCTCGACATACTTCCTCTGGTTTAACCAGAGCTTCCTCTTTGCCCAATATCTCTTAATTTCCATGCCCAAAATATAGTTTGCAGCACCAAGATCCTTCATGTCGAATTTGGAGAACAGTTGGGTCTTCAAATATTGGATAATTTCTTTGTCATTTCCAATCAACAACATATCATCCACATACAAGACCAAATAAATAACATGATCACCAATTAATTTAAAATAAACACAGTGATCCTCCTTGCTTCTGGTGAAGCCAAGTCCCCGTATATAGGTATCAAATTTCTGATACCACATCCTTGGTGATTGTTTTAACCCATACAGAGACTTCTTCAACCTGCATACCAGTTCTTTCTTACCCTTCACCATAAAGCCTTCAGGTTTTTTCATGTAGATATCCTCTTCTAGATCCCCGTGAATAAATGTTGTCTTCACATCCATCTGTTCTATCTCAAAATCAAATGCAGCAGCAACAGATAAAAGTAATCTAATAGAAGTAACTTTGGCAACAGGAGAAAAATATCACCAAAATCAATTCCCGGCACCTGGGAATAACCTTTCGCTACCAACCGAGATTTGTATTTCTCCACCTTGCCTTCTACATTCATCTTCTTCTTAAACACCCATTTTCTCCCAATGGGATTCCTTCCAGCCGGCAACTCCACCAGATCCCATGCATCATTTTTGTGCAAGGATGCCATTTCATCAACCATGGCCTCCTTCCAGAGTTTTCCATCCTATGAATCTACTGCCTCCCTGACAGTTCTGGGTTCATCATCAGTTATAGTTAAGGCAAAACCTGAACAGAAAGCAGATGGACTATACCTTTCTGGTTGCCTTCTTTCCCGAACTGATCTTCTCAAAGCTGGAGTTTGTGGCTCTTCATCTTCTGAATCTTCTTCTATTGTAGAGTCTGATTCATCCTCCTTTAGCTCAAACTCTATCTTCTCAAGTTCCTTTGGTAGGAATTCATGTTTAACAACATCTTTCACTTCTCTAAACACCACATCTCGGCTGTACACAACCTTCCTTGTTTCTGGGTTCCAAAGCTTGTAACCCTTTAAACCATCCTTATACCCAATAAAGATGCACCTTTCAGATTTATTATCCAACTTGGTCCTTTTCTCCTTTCAAACATGTACATATGCATCACATCCAAATACCCTTAGATGTGAAAGAGAGGGTTTTTACAACTCCATACCTCATGGAGTCTTATCCTCCAACGCTCTATGAAGGTGATCTCGTTAACTAAGTAACATGCACCTCCACTACCTCTCACTGATCCAGGAGGATCTCCACCAAAAAAGAAGTTTACTTATGCACCATGAAGACACTTTATGATGGGTGACAAAGTAATGAGTAAATTAATTCATTATTTCATTTAAAAATTATGAAGTGGATAATGTTCTAAGTGAGTGGAAAATGACTCACCAAAATATTCACTTATTTTCCATTTGAGAAATTAGTTTTATGTGAGAATTGACCTCGCAACTAATTTGCTATTTCTCATTAAGAGGTTGAGCTTTCTTGGCATGGTTAAGATCCTTGAAGTTGGGTTTGCCATTTTTGCCTTGAGTAAGTTTTAAAGTCCTAGAATCATGGAGTTTGTCTTTCCTTAAAATGTCTTGAGATCTTACTATTGTGGATTGGAGAGTTATGGGGAAAAACTATATAAACTCATGATGTGAGCCTTTGAAAGGGGAGGAGAAAGGATAGGAAACTTAGCCTTTGAAATCCATAGTGCTTGGCTAATGCTCAGCCATAGAGCTGGAATGTATGAAAGCTTCATTTGAAGATGAAATATAAAGGATCTCCCTTCCAATTGAAGCAGGTCCGGAGATGTAACCCCAGTGAGTTGGAGGGGTGAACTCCGTTACCAATTTGGTTGTCTTTCGCTCATGTGTTATGTGCTTCCTGATTATGTTTAATTCATGTTAATATGTGTATGCGAACTAACATGCTCATTTAAACCTGTATAAGCCATAGTCGTTTTAAAATATCTTAGTACCGTACGCGTGATGGTTGGGTATTACTCGACCCGCGATCGGATCAAGTGGTATCGGAGCAGGTGACTGCTTTGCAGGATGGGCAAAGGAACGAAGCACGCTGAAAGACTGCAAGAGTTGCAAGAGATAAACGAAAGCCTTCAAGCCAAAAATGCAGAATTGCGAAGATTATTGCTCGATAAGCAGGAGCTTCAAGAGATGCTACGAGCTAAAGAGGAGATATTGTCTAAATTGCACAAGGTTGAGACGACGGAGGTTGCATGTCAAACCGAGGTATGTGATGTCACTTCAAGTTATGTTCTCTCTCAATATGAAACTAATGTTGGCATGAAAATCCTCACGAAGATGGGGTATAGCGGAGGTGGACTTGGCATAAATGGCCAAGGAATCACCCAACCATTGGAGGTTGTACCAAGACAACCATTTGCAGGTTTGGGTTATCAACGGGAAGAAGGAGAATGCTCAGAGGTAGCTGAAACAAAATTCATCTCTTTATCACCTGATTCCAAGAAAGGAATCAAGCCACCTAGTCCCCATCAATTTAAGGACAAGCCAAGAAGGTATGACAATCATTCAGATTCTACTTTTGTACATAAGAGAAGTGATTGCTTTCATAGATCTGCTAACTATGGTGTAGTTAAGCATCATACAAGGAAAGAGTGGGTTAAGAAGACAGATTTTCCCACAAGAAGGGAGACCAAGAAGAATGAGAACGTTCTAAATCATCTTATCATGAAGACACAGTGGAATGGGAAATGGTCTAATTTCTGCAATTTCTACAAAATCAGTGGCCATTGGGAGAAGAAGTGCTGGAAGTTGCACCCCGAAATTCGCCAAGAGTTAAGCAAACATATGGCGAAAGAGCTCGTGAAGAAAGCTCCATTCACCATTCAAAAAAAACGCTTACAAGAAAGAAATGCTTGGTTCGAGTTGTGTAAGCAGTTCATGATGTTTCTGCAGGTTATGTTTATGATATTTTGCAAAATTTCGAGTTTTATGGGGGCAGGTATCCGTCTTTTGATGAGAAGTGCTCAAAATTCGTCTGACTCGGAATCAACAAATAATGACATCATCACGAAGAGCTCGACAAAAGGAATCCGACGACGCTTGAATCACGTCAAACAGCCTCCGGATCGAAAAGTTATTGCAACCTGAAATTTTGTCAAATCAAGGCAAAGGCAGGAGAACCATGTGCACCGTAGACTTAAAGGAAGTGATCTTTATAATCAGGATGGCGATGGTCTTCTCGACCTTAGAGGTGGTCGCGGCTCCGTTTTTTGGCGCTGAAGCAATACCTGGGCCTGGGCTGGAGGCTGGAATCTGTGTAGTAGTCGATGAACATGGAGCTTTGGTTGGGCTCTGTATTCAATCTGCGTTCTCCTTGTCGGCACAAGCCGTCCTACAAGAGCAAGCATATCCTCAGATAAATTGCGAATCTGTGGCATATCGTGGAGCTGTGGTGTGGGTGTTAGTTTCAATGCCCAGCATCCGGGAAATTTGTGGTACCATGACCACGCCCTCGGCCTCAGAGAAAATCTCTCTTGGCTGGCCTCGTAAAATTCCGCATCAGTCCCAATCTTTTTTTTTGTTAAAGGCAGATGCGACAAACAAAACACAACCTTTTTTGAGGATATGCCGCTGAAAATGTCGGGGAGAAGCGGCCTTTTTCTCTGTTGTTCGCTTTTCTATGTCTCTTTTCTTGTCTTCTCAACGCACCCCTGTTGGCAGGATAAAGATTGCTTTGCATTTCTGGTGAAAGTCCACAACACCGGGCAAAAAATTAATTCAATCGAAACCAGTGCTGCGAACTTGCAGCACATTGTTTTTGGCATAGCAGCTTCGGCTCAGAAATGGCAGCAGAGAAAACTCTACATCGATCTATGGTGGCAGCCTAGGCGGACCCGGGGATTCGTTTGGTTGGATCGGCCTGTAAATGAAACAGGGCATCCTAGGCTGCCCATTAAAATCTCGGAGGAGACCTCCAGGTTTAACTACACTCATCCCTAAAAAAAAAAAATGTGCTCTGCTATTCGAATTTCTCGGATTGTTTCAGAGACTTTCAGATTGGGGCTCCCAAATGTCAGATGGTTTGTGAGATTGTGAGACAACGTGGTGATTGCTTGAGGACGTGGAAAAGCTGCCTGGCGATACAACCATAAAGGTTGATGCTTCGTTGTAACTGTCCATTAATGTTGAAGGATTGGTAAGATCTCTTCCCGTGATCGTGTGCAGATGTGTTCGAGATCTCCGCCAAGGTTTTTGTGACCAGCTGGCAGCCTTAGTACTTCTTCTACTTCTGGTGAGAGAAATAACCGTCTCATTTTATTTTCCAAAACAAAATTTCACGATTAGATGTTATGAGAATATCTGGTATCTATTTTTTTTGTTTAAACAAGAATAAGGAGAGGCAACGTGGTGGACGCTTAAAGCGTTCTACGCCATTCCAAGTGCGACCCTGCACGGATTCAGCGGTGGCGGCGTTGATTAAGTGCATCGTCCTCATAATGAGAATCCATGAAGAGATCCTCAGCGGATTTGAGAAATGAATATTGGGCGACCATTTGCTGTATGGCTTCGCATCAGGATTGTGGAAACAACCCCTCAACTCCTGGCGGCGCATCTCCGGTGGCTGCTGTTTCAGTCTCATTCAAGAAGTCCATGTACGACTGGTGGTCTAATTTTCTGAGTTGTTCCGATTTCTTGAGAAAAAAAATATCCATGCAGCAGCCTAGGAAAATAGTCATATGCTGAGAGCTGCAAAGCTCGTAGACAAATCAGCTAGTATCACCGCCCCGCATCCAAATGCAGGGTGTGTAATTTCCCGCGGTTCAAACATTGTCGGGGAAGGTTTTCTGTATGCCCAAGGAACCAAACCTGAAAAAATATAAGCACTTGAAAAGGCCCGGGAGCTAAGCGCGGGGGTTGTGGTTTATCTAAACTTGGAGCCTGTAGATTGTTATGGCGACAACAGTTCTGTCGCTGCCCTCGTGCAAGGAGGAGTTTCCAAAGTGGTCGTTGGTCTTAGACATCCCTTGAAACACTGTCAAGGAAAATAAACTGAAGCATTGAGAGATGCGAGTATAGAGGCGAATGTACTTGGTGAAAATTTGCAAGGCAGAAGCATTGAGGAAGTTGTGAAGGCTTTCCAATTGGTAAATGCGTCATTGCTTTACAGAGAGGCATATCAGATCCCATTTTTAGTTCTCAAATATGCAATGACACTAGATGGTAAGATTGCTGCTAGCACGGGGCATGCAGCATGGGTGAGTAGTAAAATGTCTCGCAAGAAATTCTTTGAAACACGCGGAAGAAGCGATGCCATTGTTGTTGGAGGAAATATTGTGCGTCGTGATAATCCACGTTTAACAACTAGACCGAAAGGTGGACATTTTCCGATTTGGATTGTTATGTCAAGAACTTTGAATCTACCTAAAGATGCAAATCTTTTGGATGTATCTACTACTCAAACTATAGTAGAAACACAAAGGGGAGCTCGTAAGGAATTTCAAAGGAGACCATGATATGCCACATCTTGGTGTAAATGCTTTCATCTTGATCTTATTTCTGATCAAAGTGCGTGAATGAATATGATTTGGTCTCCTTTACATACATATGTTAAAAGGGGTTTTTGAACAATTTGTTTTTTTTTTCCCTTTGTGCACATATTTGGAACTTTAAATTACTTTGTAATTTCCATGTAAGAGGCCATAGTTGGCATCATATCTTGGCATCAAAAATTTGGCAATGCCATGTAAAAGGCCAAAGCGGCCAACGATGAAAGAGATGATGTAAAATATGCTTATGAAGCATTGGAAAAGGCTTGTTTTTAGCCACTCTTATGTAAGGGAGAGTGAGAGTGAGAGGCGTATTTTTACGCATTAAGCCTTGGTTGGCATCTTTGTAAGCAAATGGGATCAGGAAATTGTCCTAAAGCCATTTTGGCAGGTAAACTTGACCAATGAACCCTTGGCAAGTGTTGTAAACAGGTATGATCAGCTATAGGTTGCAGCTTTATGCAGATGTGGACTTTTGCATTCCGATTCTGAAGGACTAAGGTGAAGGGATCTTGAAGGGATGTTCCTTTTTCAGGCATTTGTGTTGCAGCTTTATGCAGATGTGGACTTTTGCATTCCGATTCTGAAGGACTAAGGTGAAGGGATCTTGCAGGAATGTGCCTTTTCAGGCATTTGTGTTGCAACAGTTGCAGGTGTTGGCATTATCTTCCGATTCCGAAGAACAGTAGGTGAAGGAGTCATGATGGAATTTGCCTTTCAGAGACATTTGCATATAGTTGAGTTGATTGAAGCTGATACTTTTGGAGACCAAAAGTTTTCTTTTCGGGGAGGTTTGATCCAGGAGGATCTCCACCAACAAAGAAGTTTACTTATGCACCATGAATACACTTTATGATGGGTGAAAAATTAATGAGTAAATTAATTCATTATTTCCTTTAAAAATTATGAAGTGGATAATGTTCTAAGTGAGTGGAAAATGAGTCACCAAAATATTCACTTATTATTCATTTTGAGAAAATAGTTTTATGTGAGAATTGACCTCACAACTAATTTGCTATTTCTCATTAAGAGGTTGAGCTTTCTTGGCATGGTTAAGATCCTTGAAGTTGGGTTTGCCATTTTTTCCTTGAGTAAGTTTTAAATTCCTAGAATCATGGAGTTTGTCTTTCCTTAAAATGTCTTGAGATCCTACTATTGTGGATTGGGGAGTTATGGGGAAAAACTATATAAACTCATGATGTGAGCCTTTGAAAAGGAGGAGAAAGGATAGGAAACTTAGCCTTTGAAAGCCATAGCGCTTGGCTAATGCTCAGCCATAGAACTGGAATGTATGAAAGCTTAATTTGAAGATGAAATATAAAGGATCTGCCTTCCAATTGAAGCAGGTCCGGAGATGTAACCCCAGTGAGTTGGAGGGGTGAACTCCATTACCAATTTGGTTGTCTTTCGCTTATGTGTTATGTGCTTCCTGATTATGTTTAATTCATGTTAATATGTGTATGCGAACTAACATGCTCATTTAAACCTGTATAAGCCATAGTCATTTTAAAAGATCTTAGTACCGTACGCATGATGGTTGGTGTTGGGCCTCAAAATAGTCTCTATTTTCACTCCATTATTCATCGATATCTTCACATTTTACCTTCATGTCACCTCCATTCCACCTCCATATCATTACATTCACCTCATTATTGGGTCATAACTATGTTTTTCCAAAGTTTATTAATTCTTAACATTTTAAAGTGAATTTATGGCTAAAACTTAGAAAACAATATGCTTATACTTATACCTAACAATTAGCATGAGTTTGTTGACATGTGTAGGCACAAAGGAAGTTTCCAGGGCATCTTTATGTGGCCTTGAATGAATCAAATTCGAATTTAAGAAGATAAAACTCATGGAAAAGATCATGGAGGAGATCATGGAGGATAGGGTTATGTGTCTAGATGGTTAGAGATATTAATGGATGATCATTATGAGTTTGTTACTCCTCTCATTGTATAAATAGGAGTACCTCCTCCATTCCAAGAGGAGGACTCTTAGAGCATTGTATCCAATTGATGATGGAATAGAATAAAGCTTCATTTTTCATATATTTCCATTATGTAGTTTTAGATGTAAATTGTGTTAATGTAGAATATGAATTTATGAATTTATGTAGTTTTAGATATAAGTTTCCTTAATGTAGTATATGGAATAATTTGTCTTGTTCTTAAGAGAATTGAGCTCACTCTAAAAGGATGAGAGAAACATTTTATTTGATATTAGATTTTGTTTCATTTCATTGCTTAGATGTTTAAGGATTTGTTTGTGATTGATGAATGAGTTTTAAATTAGAATCTTATCAACATGTGAGAGGACATCCAAGGGTCTAAGTTAGGCTCTCTCTCTATTTGATTTGCATAATAATTGAAATTCATTCTTTTGCTTTTATGTTTCAAGTCATTTCATTTCTTATGCTTATGAATGGATCTTAGTTTAGTTTGGATTAGTACATGAGAGGACAATCAAAAGACTAAGTTAGTCGTTCTCTCTCTTTGAATCTGAACAACAATTAAAGTTCATTCTCTTGTCTTTATTTCAAGTTTCTGGTTTTATGAATGATTTCTCTATGATACTGTAGGGAAGGACAACCAGGACCTCCTAAGTTAGGAGCCTCTTCCCTTCCGTATTATATTGAATCATAAATAATTTAGTTAGACATAGAGTTGTCTTTATTTCAAGTTTCTGGTTTTATGAATGATTTCTCTATGATACTGTAGGGAAGGACAACCAGGACCTCCTAAGTTAGGAGCCTCTTCCCTTGCATATTATATTGAATCATAAACAATTTAGTTAGACATAGGGTTAGTTGCCTACTCCTGCATATATATTGTTGGCACCATCAAAAGCTCACGAGTTTCCCTGGTCGATAATTTAATGCAGCAATTTGTTCAAATAAATTGCCCAACATTTTGGCGTCGTTGCCGGGGATGGTGCTAAGGGATTAGGCATTAGAAATTTAATTTAGTATTAGCATTTTTCTTTAGACAAAATAATTTGTGAACCCTGGTGACAGCAGGATCTTCACAAAAGAGTTTAAGTTTGAATTTTCTGATGTTTTAATGTTTAGCTAGTTTTAAATTTCGTCATTTCAAAAACACCCCCCTGCATAAATAAAAACAAATCAAGCGATGAGTATGCTCTCTTCCTGTGCTTTGTGCGATCAGGAAGATCAGAAAATCAATTGATTTATTCAAATAAAAAAACTCTTGCTGAAAAATTGATCTGCGATATAACAATAAAGAATTTTGTGAATTAGTGAAAAATCATCTTAAAAAAAAAACATTTTAAATAAAACTTAGTTTTTTTAAATTTTTGTTTAAAAAATAAAAATAAAAAATAAAAAATAAAAAATTCCACATAATAATAATATATATCATATATATTATTATTATTAAAAAAATCTTTTTAAAAAAAATAGCATTTTTTTTTATATAGGTTACATTTCATTTTTTTTAATAATAATTTTTCTTTTCACAATAAATAAAAACAATAAAAAATAATAAAACACAACAAAACGAAATTTTAAACAACGCAACAAAACAATAAAACTTCACAATTGAACAGAGTACCATATCTGCACAATAAATCACCTGTTCACCATTGCATACGGACTGTTTGGAATCCGCTTTCATCTGGCATTCTTTTATTTCCCTCCTCCATCTCCTGCGAAACATATTAAGGTTGCTCTTGCGAGACGATAATGGGCTATAAAGCCCAACGAAGTTGCAATACCTGAATGAAGCGAGACCGAAGAAGTCGTTCTGAACAAAAGCCTGGCTTCAGCAAGAATTTCTCGTCAAAAGAGCGTGCACATTTTCGGCAAACTTGCTTTGCAAAGGCCCGGAAAGGAGCGCTAAAACACCAGTCTGTCACCGTCAATAGAGAAGAGGCCATGGACGCGGATTGCAGGTTGTTTATTGTCACCGGTTGTGGGGCCTCTCAGGCAGGCCGATCTTCAATTCCTGGAAGAAGCTCAGAAATTTCTATTGCAGATGGAGGCCTGCACCAATATATTTGTCGCCCAATTGCCCAAATTTTTCTCCGCTATGGAGAGCCAATGAGAATTATTTAAAGCTTGGTGGCAGGCATAACGGCATGGCGAAGATGATTGTGAAGCTGAAGAATGTGAGGGTGGTGTTCTGAATCTTAGCGGTGTTGAGATGGGAGCTATTTCAATCGCAGTGCCGGGTTTAACGACAAAGATACCCATATCCCTCATGCCTCTGCGAATTCTGTGGCAACACGATTAGCCTCCTCTATCTGAAATCAATTACCGTGATTTGGGTTTAATTCAGATGCGCTATCGGTAATCCACTTGGGGCACATTTTAAGGATCAGATTTCGTAAAAAGATTGCGTGCATGCACGTCCGCTCCAGCGTTTTCTGCAATGTCCTCTCATGATTTTCTGGATAGTTTGAATATCAAATCTGGATCCCCAACCTCAGTGTTCATTATGTCGAAAGGCGAAAGCATTCGGGGCCGTCGGTTTGAAACCTCATCCTTGATCTCTGGTAAGAATTTTACTTGTGGCCGCCGTTGTTTCATTTGTTCTTGCATGGACTGATGGCGAGGCGGTGAAATGGATATCACTGCCTTCGTCTAGCCACTGGTCATTTTCTTGATTTTGATTGCCAGTGCTACCGGCATTTGGCAAGAGAGCAATGCTTCGCTGCTCATAGGAAATGCAGCCGGAACATAAGTATTGAAGACTTGACAAGTGAAGTTCCGGGTTGATATAGAATTTCAGCGTTAACGTGTCATAAGTATTGTTACATAAATCCTTTATCGTTCGTGTTTAGATGATAACGGCCATCGATTCTATGAATTAGAGCACAATCAAGAAGGAAATGGAAATCTGAGATGGTATTTCAGAGATTAGGGTACAGGGTAGTTGTTAAAATCTCAAATTGGTTTAGGGTATCAAAGAAATCGAGACCCTCCGTCCATTTGCAGTCAGAAAATAGTAAAGAACCCTATCGAGGGCGCCTCGGTCACAGATTATGCATGAGGTCGGTAAACTCCCGAGAAAATTCCCGTGATTCAAGACCCGTTAATTTCACAGTTGGTTCTGTAAAATCTACTTCGGATGATAATTCTCATCTTCCTCACCTGCAAATTCCACGGTTCCTGCAGAGGTTCATCGTGGTGACTCAGTTTCGTTTGTCTCATATCTCGCAAGGTAGTAGGAAGGTGATATTGCAGTACTTGAGCCGTGAAATTGATTCTTCCAAGTGCGTCCAGGTTCCCAAGGGCTTTCTGGTAGTCCGCGTAGGACGTGGGGAAAAGAGCCAGCGCTGCTGTTCCTATTCCGCCGCCTTCCAAGCACAAATCCCGTTTTTTTTATTGTGCGTTTTGTATTTTTAGATTTATTTTGTTTTGTATTTATTATTTTGATTTGTTTTCGTTATATATTTAGTTATAATTTATTAATGTTTGTTGTTAGTTATAATGTTTGTTGTTATAATTAATATATTGATATATTAATTGTATTAATATATTGATATATTAATTGTATTAATATATTAATATGTTATTTTGTTGTTTGTTAATTGTAATTTGTTATAAGTTGTTGTATATATTTGTTATTTAATGTTTGTTAGGTTATGTAATTAATGTTTGTTATATTTGTATTAATATATTAATGTATTAATATATTAATTATATTAATATATTATATGTTGATATAATCGTATTAATTTTTATAGTTGTAGTTTGTTATTATTTGTTTTGTTGTATATAATTTTAATTATGATTTGTTATATATGTTTGTTTGTTATGTTATTTAATTATTAATTAATGTTTGTTATAAAAATTGTATTAATATATTAATATATTAATTGTATTAATTATATTAATATATTAATATGTTATTATAATTCCATTAATTAATAGTTATAATTTCATATTATTTGTTGTATATAATTGTTATGATTGCTATGTATTTTATATTTCTTATGTTGTTTTGTTATCATTAAAAAAAAAAAAAAAAAAAAAAGTTGTTATGTGTTTTGTGATTGTTTGGAAGGATTTAAAGGGCAAATATTGGCATGTGAAGGATATTGGTACAAAACAAAACTTTGGTGATCTGCAATTGAGAAAATCATGAAAATTACAGGAACTGATTGAAAGTGCAAGAGTTGGTACAAAGTGCAAAATTTAAAAAAAATTAAAAAAATTTCCACAAAATTCATGCAGATTTGAAAATAAATAATGGAACACTTGGAAACAAATTTCGAGGATCGATTTATCAAACATTTGGAGGATTCTATAGATGATGATTATCTTGTTTTGATAGCATCAAGTTGGCATTAAACTCATAACATATTCCTGTTGAATGCTTTTATGTGACATACTAATCTGCAGGACACAATAGAGCTTTCCAATGCCAATCTTTTTGCGAAGCACATTTCATGAGTTATCTGACAGGGAGTATTATTTTTCATGGTTATTTTTAAGAATGGATTGATTTTAATATCATGATTAAGTTAATTTCAACACTTTGATTGTCCTTAATTTGTTTTATTTGGTATAAAATTTTTGCGTAAGAATCATAAAGGAAATGCGCATTCCTTCTTGAACACACTTATGTTTTCTTTCTGCCAAGTTTTTTACAGGTTACAGGACGACAAAGCGATCATTACGGAAACTACATTGTGACGACAATTAGTCTTCCAAAGACTAAATTCATGAAAAATTCTCAAGACAAATCCATCTCCACAACCATTACCTTCCACCTCCCTTTCTGAAAAGATTTTGAATCCCATCAATTGTACATCTATAACGCATGACATTTCCATATCCATTTTTCACAGCAAGAGTTTTTGTTCATACATCATGCATTTCCTTACATCTTTACAAGCATATTGCCATTTTCCTTGTCATCACGATTCCCCTTCATTTCCGCCAATAAAACCCTGCTTGAGTCAAAGTCCTAGAGTCTAAGTATCATTGAAAAACACCTAGAGGCTTGCATGCCTTAATGGCAAGTACTCTTGCCAATGAACAATGGGAGTACATTAATATCCCTTGTTCGTTGGATCTTGTAGGTGACTCGACCACGACAAATTTATTCGTACCTACAAAGATGTGTTAGGCATCCCGACTCCCATTGGAATCAATGGTGGGAGCTCTTGTGTTGGCTAGGGGCATTCATTAACGGCCACTAAGTCAACAACTTCTTGCTATGTTCGACATCGACACATTTAATCACATAGCAAGATTTGTGCCATCGAGCGTTGAAGATTTGAAGACCCATATTTTGCAGCAGATGAAGCCAATTTCCATTCATTGTATTTCCATTCATGGTATTCATTGTATTTCACTTGAGGACAAGTCAATAAATAAGGCTGGGAGGAAAATGTAACTTCTATATTTTGTATACCTTCCAAGCCTTATATATTTTCAGCCATATTCAGCAAACTCATCGGATTCATCATCCAGCAGCAGATACAACTTTCAGCCATGTTCAGCAGACTCCTCAGATTTTTCATCTAGTAGCAGCGGATCCAGCAGCTGATACGACAATACAGATCCATATTTCATCCACCATTTTCACAACAGTTTGCAGTCACACATGCACGACTCTCACCTATTTTTGGAAGGGTAAGTTAAGGTATGCTATTTTCTAACTTTTAACCATTAAATTCCTTGAAATGTTAGAATAATAATTTTTGGAAAAAAAAACTTCACTTCCTTTCCTTTCATTGCCAAAGCCATACATTTAATGGGAAGGATACATTTACATACATGCTTTGTCACATTCATATCCATAGTTATATATCACATTCTAAACCCACTTACCTTCAAAATATATTTACTATTACATGAGCATACAAATGGCTTTGTCTAAAGTATTTAAAAGTTAATTGGATGCCAATAGAATCATGGTTGTTACACAAGAACCAACCATGATGCATTCCAACAAAAATACTCTGCCATAAAAAGCACATTATCATTATGCAAAGATCATACAATGAACGCAACAAACAAAATATGGTTGAAAAACAAGAACCAACCAAGTTGTAGTTCATCAAAATAACGCTTTGCAAAAGTTAAGTAAATGATCTCATGCAGAGTTTAAGCCAAAGCTCAAGTACCAAAAAGTAATGTAATAGATTGCATGAGGACATGCAATACCTTCAGTTTGGGGGTATGTTGGGCCTCAAAATAGTCTCTATTTTCACCCCATTATTCATCAATATCTTCACATTTTACCTTCATGTCACCTCCATTCCACCTCCATATCATTACATTCACCTCATTATTGGGTCATAACTATGTTTTTCCAAAGTTTATTAATTCTTAATATTTTAAAGTGAATTTATGGCTAAAACTTAGAAAATAATATGTTTATACTTATACCTAACAATTAGCATGAGTTTGTTGACATGTGTAGGCACAAAGGAAGCTTCCAAGACACCTTTATGTGACCTTGGATGATCAAATTCGAATTTAAGAAGATAAACCTCATGGAAAAGATCATGGAGGAGATCATGGAGGATAGGGTTATGTGTTTAGATGGTTAGAGATATTAGTGGATGATCATTATGAGTTTGTTACTCCTCTCATTGTATAAATAGGAGTACCTCCTCCATTCCAAGGGGAGGACTCTTAGAGCATTGTATCCAATTAATGATGGAATAGAATAAAGCTTCATTTTTCATATATTTCCATTATGTAGTGTTAGATGTAAATTGTGTTAATGTAGAATATGAATTTATGGAATTTATGTAGTTTTAGATATAAGTTTCCTTAATGTAGTATATGAAATAATTTGTCTTGTTCTTAAGAGAATTGAGCTCACTCTAAAAGGATGAGAGAAACATTTTATTTCATATTAGATTTTGTTTCATTTCATTGCTTAGATGTTTAAGGATTTGTTTGTGATTGATGAATGAGTTTTAAATTAGACTCTTATCAACATGTGAGAGGATATCCAAGGGTCTAAGTTAGGCTCTCTCTCTATTTGATTTGCATGATAATTGAAATTCATTCTTTTGCTTTTATGTTTCAAGTCATTTCATTTCTTATACTTATGAATGAATCTTAGTTTAGTTTGGATTAGTACATGAGAGGACAATCAAAAGACTAAGTTAGTCTTTCTCTCTCTTTGAATCTGAACAACAATTAAAGTTCATTCTCTTGTCTTTATTTCAAGTTTCTGGTTTTATGAATGATTTCTCTACGATACTGTAGGGAAGGACAACCAGGACCTCCTAAGTTAGGAGCCTCTTCCCTTGCATATTATATTGAATCATAAATAATTTAGTTAGACATAGAGTTGTCTTTATTTCAAGTTTCTGGTTTTATGAATGATTTCTCTATGATATTGTAGGGAAGGACAACCAGGACCTCCTAAGTTAGGAGCCTCTTCCCTTGCATATTATATTGAATCATAAATAATTTAGTTAGACATAGAGTTAGTTGCCTACTCTTGCATATATATTGCTGGCGAAATTTTTTGGCTACAATGAAGAGCAGCGGTGCCACCTTCTAAGAAGAAAATGTTGTCATTGATGACATGATGTGTAGATTATAGTGAAGAGTAAGCTGATGATTGCCAGGGCTTGTTGAAAAAGACATTGGGAGCTGTAAGTGTAACCAAATATACCTTGACGAAATGAAGCAGGATGTTGGAGCCTCATAGAGACAAGGTTGGTGCCTTGGAAGATAGGGTTGGAGCCCTTAAGGTTGGTGCCTCAGAATTGACAAGGTTGGTGCCTTGGAAGATAGGGTTGAAGCCCTAGAGGATAGGAGTCCTCAAGAGACCAGGTTGGAGCCTATACCAGATATAGGGTTGGAGCCCTCGAGGTTGGTGTCTCAGAATTGACAAGGTTGGAGCCTTGGAAGTCCAAGTCGATGCTTGGAAAATACAGGTTGGAGCCTGGGAAATTGAAGATTGGTGTCTTCATCTAGGGTTGGAGCCCTACATATATTGTACTTGATTTATTGTAAAGAAGAAATTAATAAAAGCATTTATTCTTATTGTTCATATTGTGTTCTAAATATAAGTGATCTAACTGGTAAAAGTAACAATTGGAAAGAAATACTAATTCACCCCCCTCTTAGTATTTCCAACAATTTAAACCTAATTCAATCATGCTTAAACTATATCACTGAATTTTATTGAACTGTTGTGGCATTTTAAAAATGCTACACACGATTTATTTTCAGAAGTAAGCTAAGCTAAGAGTAGTGGCGTTTGGAGGTGCAACACTTTCAGAATTTATTGTTTTTCTTCTTTTTGATGGGATTCACATCTTATATTTTTTATTTATAACATATACCATGTTTTTATTTTTTATGTTATTTCCTTTTTTTATTTATTTTGAAAATTATTTGCAGATTGGAAATCATTTTACAAAGTAAATTTGATAGATAGAATAAACTCAGTAACTTTGATATCCTATGAAATATAGGACCCTAACAGTGGCTCCAATTGAGGATGGAACTTCCATGCATTGAAGTGTCAAGAACCTCTGATCAGTAGCCTTATCCTTCTGCACATCTAATAAATCTCTAATTTGATTCCTTTTCTGCTTCAAAAAATATTATGATGGTATGTTGACCACGGATTAGGGCCTTCTCTACGAGCATCAACCTTAATAAGAAAAACATCCAATCCAATCTATATTTACTATGATATTTACAATGATGTAAAAGAATCTTTAGACTAGGAGAAATACTTCTTCAACATCCTGCCATTTACAGGACCACCAGTTAACTCTATTCCATCTATGTATGTGAGAAAAAATTCATGGTCACCTCTAAAATCATTTATAATATATGGTCCCATCCATAGATTATCAAACTTTTTATGCTTCGCTTTGTCTTCTCTCCTTGCATCCCATTTTAAAACTTTGTCACCAATAGCAAAATCCGCTGCCTTGGTCCTTTTGTCAAAGATTTTCTTGATATTTTCCAGGATGAGCTATGTAATTAGGGGAATTTTGAGGTCTGAAATGGGCCTCCTAAGAAAAATGTACAAACAAAATAAACTTTATAACCACTAATAGGATTCAAGATGATGATGTAAACCATGGGGGGCGATTGACCATTTTTTAAGTAAAAAGATAAAAAGATGAAAAAATAATAAAATAATAAAACTAATTTTTCAACTCATATTATCAACTTATCTCCCAAAGTTTTTACTCAAATTTCGAGCGAGAGCACTCATTGGATGAAAAATTCAATTCGTCATCCAAAGAGTACCCATGTTGCATACTTTCAATCGACTCTGCTATGCAAAAAATGAGAAATACATGAAAAACATGTTTTTCATGTATTTCTCTTTTTTCGTGTAGCAGAGTCCATCGAAAGTATGCAACATCCATACTCCTTTGATGAGGAATTAAATTTTGCATCCAATGAGTACTCCTGCTCGAAATTTGAGTAAACACTTTGGGAGATAAGTTGAAAATATGAGTTGAAAAAGTAGTTTTTTCTTTTTTTTCCCTCTAAAATTTGATGATGTTATCAAATACTACTTTATTATTTCCACTAGTATTTTATAATTTCCTTAGGAGGCCCATTTTAGACCTCAAAATTTCCCTAATGCACCTCTTCTCTTGTTTTCTGCAACTGAATTGTTTGATGGATCCTTCTGAGTGCATCGTTTGGTTCCACTTGTGACTCTTGCATTATCTTCATCACTGTCAGTGCTAGAGAAGATGGAAAAACAACATCCATTCCATAGACAAGTTGGTATGGTGGCATATCAATGGACTTATTGGTTGTAAGCCTATCATCCCAAAGTGCACTGACTAACTTATTATGCCAAGAATTTTTATTCTGTTCCAATAAATTCTTGATGATTTTTACCAAACTCTTGTTGGATGATTCAGCCAGTCCATTACCTTGTGGGTAATAGGTCATTTATTGTCCTAAATAAATATGATATTTATTACAGAATTCAATCATATTTTTGGATTTAAAATTTGTTGCATTGTCAGTGATGATTTTCCTTGGGCAACCAAATCTGGACAGGATATTAGTCTCAAGGAAGTTTTCAATAAAATCGCCAATGTCATTTCTGGAAGGGATGGCCTCTATCCACTTAGTGAAGTAACGTGTGGCTACTAAAATCCACTTGTGTTGGGTCGAGGTAAGAGGATGGATTTCACCTATGAAGTCCAAACCCCATTTTTGGAATGGGCTTTCAGCAGAAATGGTTTTGAGAGGCAAGGGTAGGAGTTCATTTTTACCTTCACAGATTCGACACTTGTGGCAAGTTGTAATTTTCTTATGAACATTAGAAAAAAGGGCGGGGCAGTAAAAACTAGCCCTGAGAATTTTATTAGTAGTAGTCATCCAATGCAAGTGGTCACCACAGTCTCCTTCATGAAAATCATGCATAATCTTGTTTGCATCATTCTTCAAAAAAAATTGAGTAATAGGCCACCAGAATCTTTCCAATAAAGGAAATTATCAATGATGCTAAATTTTACTGCCTTTAATTTCAAAAATCTAGCTTTAGTTTTTGTAAGACTAGGATGAGTGTTTAAATTAAACAACACATAAAGGAGGTCTGCATACCAGGGTGAATTTAAAAATTATTCATTGATATGTGGAGTCGCTTGCTCCTCTTGATCATCCAAAGTTTCCACAAAATTTATGTCAAGATCTTGAAAATTGGACTGAACCATAAGTTGTGCAAGTCCCTTCCCTTTAACTAGTTTGTAGGTTTTATTTCCAAATCATACTCTAAAATAACTGCAATCCATTTTCCTCCTTTGCCATGTGTTAAAATATCCTTTACCACAGAGTTAGGCACATAGGTAATTACATGTGAATGTAGAATGTAAACACTAAAGTCTTTAATTTCTTTGACTAGTGCAAAGGTTTGTTTTTCCATGATGTTGTACTTGAGAGACGCATATCTTAAAGCTTTGCTGAAGAAGGCTATTGGCTGATCAAATCCTTCACTATTTTTCTACAGTAAAACAACTGCAACAGTGTGCTCAGAAAAAGAAAATATTATAAAATCTTTAGTAAAATCTGGATTGATTAACATTGGTGCATTAGTTAATGTCTGTTTTACCATGTAAAAATATTGCCTAGCCTCTATGCTCCATTTGATTTCAGAGTCTTTCTTGAGCGTATTGGTTATGTTTCTAAGTAGTTCAACAAGATTAGGGATAAATCTTCTCAGAAAATTTATTTTACCTATGAAGGATTGAATTTCTTTAATGTTTCTTAGGAGACTAACGTTTAGGATTGTTTCAATTATCTTAGGGTCAATTCTAACTCCATATTTTGATATGATGTGTCCTAACAGTTTACCTTCTTCTAGGCCAAATAGTGTTTTCTTAGGATTTAAAGATATGCCAAATTTTCTACGTTTCTCAAAGACTCGTTTCAAATGTCTCAAGTGTTCTTCGTCGGATTTTGAGTACACAGTTATAGCATCCAAATATATTACAACAAAGAGGCCAATCTCTTATGAAAATGAAATGTCCATTTCTCTTTGGAATGTGGCCCCAGCATTCATCAGTCCAAAAGGAATTTTCACATATGTGAAAGTGCCCCATGGAGTGGTAAAAGCTTTTTTATCTATATCTTTTGGATCAACCATGACTTGGTTGTAGCCAGAGAAACCATCTAGTAATGATATCCTACTTGATCCTATCACCTTTTGTAAGATATGGTCCATTTTAGGTAAGGGATAGTTATCTTTGAGAGAAACCTTATTCAGATTTCTAAAATCAATGCACAACCTGATTTCTCTAGTTTTCTTTCTGATTGATACTATGTTTGACACCCATTTTGAATATCTCAGAGCAACAATTATTTTAGCATCATAGATTCGTTTAACTTATTTCTCAACTAAAGGTAACAAAACTGGATTTATCCTTTGAAGTTTCTGTTTGAAATGTTTTTTTTCTTCTTTAATTGGAATTTTGTGTTTTATGATGCTTAAATCATAAAATTTCAGGTCCTCATAATTCCAAGTGAAAAAATCAGTTCATTCTTTGAATAGGGCTATATATCTCTGTTTGGTGATAATAGGTAAAGTTTTCTAAAGTTTTATCATTTTTGGGTTTTTTTCAGTATCTATGTTGCATTCCTCAACTTCTGCTCCTATGGGCTCAATTTTAGGCTTTCTTGCTACATCGTTGAAATCAAAAAGGTCTTCTAACGGAGCTAACACCCGGGGAAAAATGTTATATTTTAGTTGTAGCATTTCGAAATCTTCCTTTTCAGGATATATTTCATGAATTTATAATTTAGTCACACTTTCATCTAAATTATTATTTACATTTAATCTATCACACTTGTTTACCAAAGGATTATATACAACAATTTTAATTTTTACATGATCTTCTTGTTCCTTATTATCCAGATCTAACCGTGTTTCCTCAAACTCATCTTTTGATAGTAAATTTTTTTTAATTTGTTTGTCATTTATGAAAACCTACCAGTATCGCATGTTATCTAGTATTGCAGGGTGATGTTTTATTTCAATTGTGTGTAGTTTGTTCGGGTGAGGTATTTTACAAGTGCTTGCAGAGACAACAAGACTATCAGCTATGACATTTTGAGTTCTTGGAATTACTGCTAGATCATATTCCAAAAAAGTATCTAAGAAATGGTGCACTGCATTTCTATAGGCTCTTAGTCTAGGGTGTTTAGCAACATATTCTCCTTTTAATTTCTTCATGATTAATTCTAAATCTCCCTGCACAAAAATGCTTTTGGCACCTAATTTTTTAACTGTAGAACTAACATCAGAGCTTCATATTCAGAAATATTGTTGGTGCATTAAAAATTAATTTTATGAGAATGCCCTTCACAATGATTATTAGATGGATTAGATAACTGGATTCCTGCTCCAAAGCCTTCTATACTACAGGCTCCATCAAATCTCATATTCCAGAATAGTTCTCGAGGAGGATCTAATTGGTCGAGTTGAACTGGGTTTTCTGGTGGATCAATGCTATTTCCAATTTTTTCTCCAATTTAAACATAATTTAATAATATGAACGAATCCAAATCAGTGTGAATAGAATATAGAGGGTAATTATGAGGTTTTTCTTGACTACTTACCATATATTTCATGAGAGTTACCCTATACAACCTTCTCTGCTGACCAAAGACTGGTATTGTAGCATAGGTCATATCTAGTTCAAGGGTTCCTTGTAACTTTGCTCCCCAAGAACGTGATAAAAGCATTCCATATTTAGGAGGAATGTCTGCTACGACAATGTCCATAACTAGGCTTTTAGCTAGGATTTGAGACAAAGTTACACACAGGTCCTTAATGAGACCTAAAAAATTCACTTTACTTGAATCAAATGAGTATAGATCTTTGTAAGGCCTAGTGACATCGAGACCTAACTTTTCCATTACAACTTTGGGCATTAAATTGTGTGAAGCACTTAAATCTAGCATAGCATTTTGTAGGATTTTATCATTTATGTTTAAGCTAACATAGAATGGAGGGACTGATCCTTCTTGTAACTTACCATATACTTCTGGACCAAACAACAATTCAAGTTGATCATCATTAAGGTTGAGGGTGCCAGTAGTTTCCCAACTCTTCCGTACTTTCGTTACCTGAGTTCTGTATGTTTGTTTTTATTATTATCTCTATTAAAGGGATAGGATTTTTTACTTTAGCTAGTTCGTTTTCAAGATTAAATTATGGTTGAATCTTAAAAATATTGGGAATATCAAGTACATTCACAATTTCTTTAGATTTCAGCAGGGTTTGCTGACTAGTAGCTGGAACATCAGTTTGAGTTGGTTTATAAACAAAATCAACTGTCTTTTTAGTAGAAACCTCTGAAGGTTTCTTTCCAAGAGCTTCACCAGATTTCATAGAAGAATTTTATATTGTTTTTTTAGGTTCCGAATCAAAGGAAAATTTGGAAGGATGATTAGTGTTCTTATTAGTAGTATTGTTAGAATTTTTTGTTCTCCTAAGATTATATTTTGTGAACCTCCATAATAGAATTTTCAAATCCCTGTTTATATTCTTCAGATTCTTCTAACTCAAGCTCTGTTTGGGTTAATGAAAAGAGTTGCTGTTCTTCTTCTGTGATAAAAATAGTATCATTATTTTCTAAACCAAACAAATTTGTTTGGTTATATTCTTCCTCTTGAGGGATCTCTTCATCAACATAATTGTCCTGAAAAAGGGGTCTAATTTGTTGGTCAGGTCCCCTTTGTTTAAAATGTGGTTTATTTCTGCTATTGTTTTGATTGAGATTTTGGAGAGGGTTTTGATTTTCGCTAGGGATGTTTCTATCAATCACTATTCATTCCATTTCCCTCACTAAAGAATCTATCTTGGCATGAGTGGTAGACATTGATGTTTCTTCTTTGATGGTAATTCACTTCTCATCCCTCATTCTAGATATTTTGGTAAAAAAATTGGCCCCTATAATAATTGATATACTCTGCATTTCCTCTAAGGTGTTAGGATTCCTCTCTGTTAACTGATAAGCTATGTCTGTTTGAAAACCATCTGGAAACTTAATCAACACTAGTCCTTTCGGTGGTTTTATGCGAGCAGGAATAACATTATAAATAGAGTTGAATCTAGCACAATAATCTTGCACTCTCTCTCTAGTTTCTCTTTTGATATTTTTGTATTCTGAGATAATTTGGGCGAGGTTCTTTTTGACTTGCCATATATCTAGAACCTAACGTTGCAGGATTGCTAGATCATTGATGGAAGCAACTTGTAAAGCTCTAAACCATTTTAATGGGTTGGGTGTTATCGAACTGGGGTATTTTGGATTGATAATCTTGGGGCATAGCCCCTAGATTTTGTGGAAGAAACAATGGAGCATAATGTGCAACCATGATTGGAGGTGGAGGGTTGAGAATTATAAGTGGTGGATTAATAGGTGGTGGAGGAGGCAACAAAGGATGAACTATATGTGAAGCACAAGATGGAGGAGATGAAGGCCTTTGAGTGTTTATGAGAGGATACGTAGTAGAATTCTCAGAAGAGGCTATACTTACAGTTGAATTGTTTGGGATGCGATGGATGAAGAAGAAATATTTAATGCAGACAATTCTACTGATTGTTGGAGATAGGCATTTGTAACTCCTGAAGTGAAGTCTGATACAAAATATTTGAGGATCTCAAAATCCTGGAAAATTTTTAGATCATATTTTGTTAAAGAAGGCTTATTTTTAAGTGAATCTAGATGCGGAATAGATTGGCCAATAACTAATGTATCTGCCCAGCTTTGGGATTTGCTTCTAAACAGGCTTTGTTCAAACTTGAATTCAAAATCCATATCTTGTAAGGCTTCAAGCTTATTAGCAAAGGATTGTGCTCTAGGGAGAGGACTATTACTTCATTGGCTTTCTGATGAACTAATCTGTTTGACTGATTTCTGTGAAGTATCCTTAGCTATTTTTCCAATTCTTTGAGGATCATCCACTATTTCAGAAGGTTTGGGATGAGGATGGGATATTGCATAAGGTCTCTTGAAAGCCAGTTTTAAAAATCAAAACATAGACTATAAAATGTAACTCACACCAATATTTTGAACTTGGAATTACACACTTTATTTACAGAAAATAAAAAATATATCAATCTCTATGAAATATTTATCCAATGATTATCTAACTAGAGATTGAATTCGAAAGAAATTATGATTTATTTCAATCCGTCCCCAGTATGGTCACCACTATGTTAAATTTATGTAGTTTCCTAGAGATTGTCAGAACTAATCACGTACACCAACATCAAAGCAACTTTGGAAACTGGGATCTAGCCATGCTAGTTTTAGAGAGGACTCTCTCTATAAGATTTAACTTTGTTTGGATAATTTTTAGGCTAGTTATGATGGTACTTGGGGTTTTTAGTTATGGCTTTTGAAAATTGATTGTATTCAATGGATTATTATCTATTGGGAAATGGAGTCAAAATATAATTGGATGGTTGCATCAATATTTCACAGAGTAAACAAAGGGCAAGCTAGGAATATTTACTGGATCTTTAGAATTTATAAATGGATTATGAAAGAAATATGAAAAGATTAAACATAACTAAAGTGCAATTAAGAATTATTTAGTTTGGCTTTCAGTGGAAAAATGTATGATTGTAAACGCAACCAGAATAAGGTACTCAACAATAAATCCTATTCATCATGATTTATGCTTTATAATTATAATTCAAATGATTACAATGAAAAATGAAAATGAAACATAATAATAGAAGAAAAACATCACCATTATTTAAGCCACAAGAATCCTGTGAATGGTCTGATTATTGTTGAAGCGCCAGTGCTTTGAAAAAGCTTACAATACTCCAATAGACAAAAATAGTTATGATCTCAATCAATCGACCCTTAATACTTCCAAAACTGAAGTATTTATACAAAATATTACAACAACAATTCCTATAATATAGTCTATAATAGAGTTGAGCTTAAAACTCTAAATATTACAAAATTATAGCTTCGGTGGAATGCACTATGCAAAGCAGGTGCTAAAGTAGTGGGAAAATTAGGATGTGGACCAAAATTTACTGATGTGTTGGCGGAATGAATGTTGTGTTAGAAAATTTTGTTGTATGAATGGAATATTGAATTCCCTTTCCGGCCTGATTCGACCTTTTTGTATTTTTTCCACCAGAATCCCTTTTTGTCGCAATTAACCCTTTTTGTAAACAAAACAGTGTAAAAAATCATATACTTGGACCTGAAAATGTTTAGATTTTAGTTCTGAATTTGCATCGCATCTACACACTTCACAATATTTACAGTTTAAGTTATGAAGAATGTAATCAGTGATGTAATGTGAAGTGGGAGGTAACGTGGAGAAAAGGTAGGACTGGACTGCAGTGCACATATCACAACTCTTAAGTTTTAGTTATAAGTGTGGAGGTAAACTATAAAATATGTGAAGTGCAAAGTGTGGGGAGGGAGGAGTGATGTGGCAGGTAAGGTGGGACCGGAATGCAGCCTGTAGATCACAAATCTTAAGTTTTAGTTATAAGCAGGGAGGTAAACTTCTAAAACTTCCGAAGTGGGGAAGAGGGACCCACCTACATCGCAATTGCAAGTAAGGAAGCTTCTATGGTAAGGTAAGGTTTATGATTCAAGTGGCTTGAAGTGGGGGGTGGAGCTGCTGTGGTGGGGCCAACCGCATCGCAAGTTAACCCAAATACATTGTGGGCGCTTCAAATGTAAGTTGACAAATGTGTAATGCGATATATCACAAAACGGCGATCACAAGTGTGAAGGTTTTGTTGCGATGTGAAACATATAATATACGAAATGTGATGGATCATGGGCGAAGAGTTACGTGTCAGGGAGGAATGGCCCACTTTAATCGTAATCGGGGAAATTAAAAGCAGAGGTAAAAACAAGGATATAGCAGTAAAAAAATGTAAAGTAGAAATATAGAGCAGAAAATCAGAAACAAGGGTGAAGTTAAATGTTTTTAAATAAAATGAAAAGGGATTGTAATGCGATTATGTGATTGGTGGGGTCGGGGCTTTATTAAATAATGCACTAGGAGATATGAAGGGAATTGTAATGAAATGTATGGGAATATATGGAAATGAAAGTATGGAAGGTATATATTTCTATGGTCTAAAACTTTAGGATATGAGTTAAAAATCAGAATTTAAACCATAAAAATAATTTTTCCATTGGCGCATTTAGACTAGAAGACAATCAAATCATTTAAAATAGAATGAAGTTTTTCTTTTTCTTGATTTCTTCCCTAACATTTTATTTTTCCTTCTTTATTTAGACCATCTACAACCTAACATTTTATTCCATTTGCCTCCTTTATTTAGAGAATCTAACACCTATTATTTTATTGATATGGGTGCCTACAAAAATAATAATCTTCCTAACATTTTTAACTTTTTGATTCTTTTGCATCGATATCCTACCTTATCATTTTGAAAACTACTTATGCTAACTTATCAAAAAGAAATGATTTACAATAGCTTCCTTGGTGTAGATTAAACTATTGAACCAATTTTTATTTTCTACCTAACTAATTAATCTGTCAAGATTAAACAGTTTGAAAAATTATTTTTCACTACCTATTAACAAGAAATTTAAACCTAATTCAATCATGCTTAAACTATATGATTGAATTTTATTGAACCATTGTGGCATTTTAAACAAGTTGCACAGAATTTATTTTTAGAAATAAGCTAAACTAAGGGTAGTGGTATTTGGAGGTGCAACACTCTCACAATTTATTGTTTTTCTTATTTTTCATGGGGTTCACATATTATATTTTTTATTTATAACATATACCATCTTTTGATTTTTTATGTTATTTCCTTTTTCTTTATTTATTTTGAAAATTATTTGCAGATTGGAAATAATTTTACAAAGTAAATTTGACATATAGAATAAACTCAGTCACCTTGAGATCCTATGAATTATAGGAACCTAACATTGACTCCAATTGGGGATGGCACTTCCATGCATTGAAGTGTCAAGAACATGTGATCAATAGCCTTATCCATCTACACATCTGAGAAATCTGTAATCTGATGATTTTTTCACTTCAAAAAATATTATGATGGTCTGTTGACCATGGCTTAGGGCCTTCTCTACAAGCTTCAACGTTAATCACCAAAACATCCAATCCCATCTATATTGAATATGATATTTACAATGATGTAAAAGAATCTTTAGACTAGGAGAAATAATGCTTCAACATTTTTCCATTTACAGGACCACCAGGTAGCTCTATTCCATCTATATCTATGAGAAAAAAATGCATGGTCACCTATAAAAGCATATATAATATATGGTCCCATCCTTAGATTATCAAACTTTTTATGCTTACCTTTTTCTTCTCTCCTTGCATCCCATTTTAAAACTTTGTCACCAATAGAAAAATTAGTTGCCTTGGACCTTTTGTAAAATATTTTCTTGATATTTTCGTGGATGAGCTGTGTTTTGTTGTACACCTCTTCTCTTGTTTGTTGCAACTGAATAGTTTGATGGATCCTTCTGAGTGCATCATTTGGTTCCACTTGTAACTATTGCATTATCTTCATCACTGGCAGTGCTAGAGAAGGTGGAAAAACAACATCCATTCCATATACAAGTTGGTATGGTGACATACCAATGGAATTCTTGGTTGTAAGCCTATTAGCCCAAAGTGCACTAACTAATTTATTATGCCAATAATTTTTATTTTTTTCCAATAACTTCTTGATGATGTTTAACAGACTCCTATTGGATGATTCATCCAATCCATTACCCTGTCGGTAGAGGTTGTTGAATGTCCTAAAGAAATATGATATTTATTGTAGAATTCAATCATATTTTTGGATTAAAAGCTGTTGGATTGTCAATGATTATTTTCCTTGGGCAACCAAATCTGGACAGGATATTAGTCTCAAAGAATTTTGTAATAACAACATCAATGGCATTTCTGGAAGGGATGGCCTCTATGCACTTAGTGAAGTAATATGTGGATGTTACAATCCACTTGTGTTGGGTCGAGGAAGGAGGATGAATTTCACCTCCGAAATCCAAACCCCATTGTTGGAATAGGCTTTCAACATAAATGGGTTTGAGAGGAAAGGGTAGGAGTTTCTTTTTACTTTCAAAGATTTGAAACTCATGGCATGAACATCAGAAAAAAGGGTGGGCCAGTAAAAACCATCCCTGAGAATTTTATTAGCAATAGTCGTCCAAGGTGGCCACCACAGTCTCCTTCATGAAAATCATGCATATTCTTGTCTGCATCATTTTTCAAAAAAGAATTGAGAAATAGGCCACCAGAATCTTTCCAATAAAGAACATTATCAACGATGCACAATTTTACTGCCTTTAATTTCAGAAGTATAGCTTTAGTTTTTGTAAGACCAGGAGGAGAATTTAAATTAAACAATACATAAAGCAGGTCTGCATACCAAGGAGAATTTAAAAATTATTCATTCATTTGTGGAGTCGATTGCTCCTCTTGATCATCCCAAGTTGCCACAAAATTTATGTCCATAGTTTGAAAATTGGACTCAGCCATAAGCTGTGCAAGTCCTTGCCCTTTAATTACTTTGGTAGGTTTTATTTCCAGGTCATACTCTAAAATAACTGCAATCCATTTTCCTCTTTTGCCATCTGATCCATTCCGTGTTAAAATATCCTTTACCACAGAGTTAGGTATATAAGCAATTACATGTGAATGCATAATGTAAAATCTAAAGTCTCTAATTGCTTTGACTAGTGCAAAGGCTTGTTTTTCCATGATTTTGTACTTGAGAGACGCATCTCTTAAAGATTTGCTGAAGAAGTCTATTGGCTGCTCAAATCCTTCACTATTTTTCTGCAGTAAAACAACTGCAACAATGTGTTCAGAAGCGAAGAAAATATTATAAAATATTTAGTAAAATCTGGACTGATTAACATTAGTGCTTTAGTTAAAGCCTGTTTTACCATGTCAAAAGATTTCCTAGCCTCTATGATCCATTTGATTCAAGAGTCTTTCTTAAGCATATTGGTTATGTTTCTAAGGAGTTCAGCAAGATTAGGGATAAATATTCTTATAAAATTCATTTTACTTATTAAGGATTGATTTTCTTTAATGTTTTTTGGAGGATTTATCTTCAGCAATGCTTCAATGCTCTTAGGTTCAATTCTAACTACATATTTTGATATGATGTGTCCTAAAATTTTACCTTCTTCCAGGCCAAATAGCTTTTTCTTAGGATTTAAAGATATGCCAAATTTTCTGCATTTCTTAATGACTCGCTTCGAATGTCTCAAGTGTTCTTCGTAAGATTTTGAATAGACAGTTATATCATCCAGATAGACTACAATAAAGATGCCAATATTTTCTGAAAATGCAATTTCCATTGGTCTTTGGAATGTGGCCCCAGCATTCATCAGTGCAAAAGGCATTTTCACATACATGAAACTACCCCATAGAGTGGTAAAAGTTGTTTTATCTTGATCTTATAGATCAACCAAGACTTGGTTGTAGCCAAAGAAACCATCTAGTAATGATATCCTACTTGATCCTATCATCTTTAGTAAGATATGGTCCATTTTAGATAAGGGATAGCTATATTTCTGACAAACCTTATTCAGATTTCTGAAATTAATTTCTCGTGTTTTCTTTCTGGTTGTTACTATGTTTGATATCCATTTGGAATATCTGAGAGGGACAATTATTTTAGAATCATACATTAGTTTAACTTCTTTCTCATCTAAAGGTAACAAAACTCGATTTGAAAGGTTTTTGTTCTTCTTCAATTGGAATTTTGTACTGTATGATGCTGAAATCTTAAAATTTCAAGTCCTCATAATTTCAAGTGAAAACATCAATGTATTCTTCGAATTGGGCTATATATCTCCGTTTGGTGATAATAGGTAAATTTTTTGACAATTTTTTCATTTTTGGGTTTTTTCAGTACCTATGTTGCATTCCTCAACTTCTGCTCTAGTGGGCTCAATTTTAGGCATTTTTGATACATCGTTGAAATCAAAAAGGTATTCTAATGAAGGTAATCCCTCAGGAAAAATGTTATGTTTTAGTTGAAGCATTTCAAAATCTTCTTTTCCATTATCTATTTCATGAATTTCTAATTTAGGCACACCTTCATCTAAATGATTATTTACATTTAATCTATCACGCTGGTTTACCAAAGGATTATATACAACTATTTGATTTTCTACATGATGTTATTGTTCCTTATTATCCAAATCTAAATGTGTTTCCTCAAACTCATCTTTTGACAGTACGAAGTTTTCAATTTTTTTGTCATTTTCGAAAACCTTTCAGTATCATATGTTATTTGGTTCTGCAGGGCGATGTTTTATTTCAATTATGTGTGGTTTGTTTGAGTGAGGTAGTTTACAACTACTTGCAGAGATATCAATACTATCATGTATGAAATTTTGAGTTCTTGGAATTACTGCAAGAGCATATTCCAAAAAAGTATCTAATAAATGACGCACTACATTTCTGTAGGATCTTAGTCTAGGGTGTTTAGCAGCATATTCTCCTTTTACTTGTTTGATGATTAATTCTGAATCTCCCTGCATAAAAATATTTTTGGCACTTAATTTCTTAAGTAACTGTAGACCTAACATCAGAGCTTCATATCCAACAATATTGTTGGTGCACTGAAAATTAAGTTTATAAGAATTCCCTTCACTATGATTATTATATGGATTAGATAACCATATTCTTACTCCAGAGTCTTCTTTACTATAGGCTCCATCGAAGATCATATTCCAAAATAGTTATGGAGGAGGATCTAATTGGTCGAGTTGAACTCGGTTTTCAGGTGTATCAATGTTATTTCCAAATTGTGCTTCAATTTCAGCATGATTGAATAATATGAACGAATAAAATCAGTGCGAAACGAATATAGAGGGTAATTATGGTGTTTTTCTTGACTTCTTACCATATATTTCATGATATTTTGCCTATACAACCTTCTCTACTGACCAAAGATTGGTATTGTAGTGTAGGTCATATCTAGTTGAAGGGTTCCTTGTAACTTTTCTCCCTAAGAACATGATAAAATCATGACATATTTAGGAGGAATGTCTACTACAAAAATGTCCATAACTAGGCTTTTGGCTGGGATTTGAGACAAAGTTACACATAGGTCCTTGATGAGACCTAGACACTTCACTTTACTTGAGTCAAATGAGTATAGATATTTGTAAGGCATAGTGATGTCAAGACCTAACTTTTCCATTATAGCTTTGGGCATTAAATTGTGTGAACCACCTGAATCCAACATAGAATTATGTAGGATTTTATCATGTATGTTTAAGCTGATAGAGAATGGAGGGACTACTTCTTCTTGTAACTTACCATCTACTTCTTGACCAAAAAACAATTCAAGTTGATCATCATTTTTTTTTTGCTAAATTGTGCTAATTCTATTATATAAACATAAAGTTACAAAACTGCCACGATTTAGCTGTGGGAGCCTGAAACCGGGCTTGAAGTCCAAGTTCTATCCATATGACGAACTGCCCAGAGTGGGAAACTAGTTCCTTTAAAAGTAGTTACACCGCCCTTTAGATGGGAAACCGGTGAAGAGTCTATTACAGTCAGCATGAAAAAACTACAGAAAGACAGAGCTAGCATTCAGCTGTTGCTGCTATAGACAACAAAAAAAGTAGTGTTTCTTGCAAAAAAGTCAAGTGAAGATACCATACTGATCCTAGACATAGCAGAGTCAATGCATTTGGGTTGGAGCAGGCGGCTCCTCCTCAATGCGACAGCCGTATTGTTCCTCAGGATCTTCATCAGTGCTCTGAGCTCCGTCTCTACCTGAAACGTTCGCTTCCACCTGCATGTGAATATGGTCCAGGGAGGGAGAAGCAGTAACAAGGGGTTTGCTTGGACCAGCAGTGGGAATGGCAATAGGGTTGGGGATGGGGTCGAGAGGAGAAGGCGTAGGTTCAGACACCGGAGGAGAAAAAATGGTGGATTCTTCACGCAGGGTTATAGTTATATAGGCAGTGATGGTGGGGCGATTGAAGGCACTGTCGAAACGAAGCTCAGCTCTTTGCGAGTTTTTCCTCAGAATGTGGCTGCCGGAGTGATGAGGGAAAGAGAAAGCAGGGCTCGGGGGCACTGCCAGAGGAGGAGCAGAGGGATGGTTGCCATGAGTGTGGCTAGGAGGGACATTGTGGTCCTAAGCAGGCCGCCTTTCAGTTTGCTCAGTGAAGGGATCTTTGCCAGAACTGATGGAAGGTCGATCACTCGCAGACCTGCCCCGAGTGGCTCCTCGTCAGCAAGTCATACGCTGCCTAAGCCTAGGCATGGTATTCTCCGCAGAGTGAACAGGCAACGAATAGGAGGGCATGATTAGAACAGGGGCTAAACCATCGTGAACGCTGGGAGAGACCTGCGAATTGGAATTGGATAGACAGAAGTTGCTATGCGAATAATGATATCCAGGGATAGTTTCCAGGCAACTGAGCAGCGAGCATCGGCGTCCAGTGATTGTGTGGGCACAGGGCGTAGCACAATCCTCAGGGAAAACACTGCGAAAGGGCTACAAGGATCGACTGACAGGGCCAGAATGTTCTGGAGAGCACGAGCTAGCATCCATATTGTGTCGACTGTTCGAACCAAGAAGGAGAAGGTGACGGCGCTGAGGAGTTATTGCCCGGAGCCAATGCGTATTGATGACCATATTAATGGCGCCATGGGGGGCCATGTGGCCAGCCCATGCGAAGCGCCTTGGGAGGTGGCCAGGGACATATGTCCCGTCGAAACCATTAAGCATCCGCATCCAGAGCAAGTTGATCATCATTAAGGTTGAGGGTGTCAACAATTTTCCCTAGCTTCAATAATTTTTTTACATGGGTTCTGTATGTTTTTTTTTTTATTAGATCTTTCAAAGGGATAGGAATTTGGTCTTTAGATAGTTCATTTTAAAGATTAAATGATGGTTGAATGTTCACAATATTGGGAATATCATGTACATCGACAGTTTCTTTAGATTTCAGTAGGGTTTGCTAACTGGAAGTTGGAAGATAATTTTGAGTTTGTTTAGAAATAAAATCAACAGTCTTTGTATTAGAAGGTTTCTTTCAAGGAGTTTCACCAGATTTTGTTGGAGACTTTTCTACTATTTTTTTTAGGGTCTGAATCAGAGGAAAATTTGGTAGGATGATCAGTGTTCTTAGTAGTATTGTCAGAATTTTTTCTACTCCTAAAGATTATATTGTTTGTGAACCTCCATAATAGCATTTTCAAATCCCTGTTTATATTTTTCAGATTCTTCTAACTCGACCTCTGTTTGGGCTAATGAAAATAGTTGTTGGTCTTCTTCTGTGAGAAAAATAGTATCATCATTTTGTAAACCAAGAAAATTTATTTGGTTGTCTTCTTCCCCTTGAGGGATCTCTTCAGCAACATAATTGTCCTGAAAAGGGGGTCTAATTTGTTGGTTACGTCCCCTTTGTTTAATATGTCGTTGATTTCTCCTATTGTTTTGATTGTGATTTTGGGAAGGGTTTTGATTTTCTGTAGGGATGTTTCTATCAATCACCATTCATTCCATTTCCCTCACTAAAGAATATATCCTGGCATCAGTGCTAGGGGTTTATGTTTCTTCTTTGATGGTAAGTCTCTTCTCAACCCTCATTCTAGCTCTTTTGGCCAACAAATTGGCCTCTACACTAAATTATATGCTTTGCATTTCCTCTAAGGTGCCAGGGTTCATCTCTCTTAACTGATAAGCTATGTTAGTTTCAAAACCATATGGAAACTTAATCAACACTATTCCTTCGGGTGATTTTATGTGAGAAGGAATAGAATTATAAATAGATTTGAATATAGCACAATAATCCTGCACACTCTATCTAGTTTCTCTTTGATATTTTCATATTCTGAGAGAATTTGGAGGGGGTTATTTTTCATATGCCATCTATCGAGAAACTGACGCTGCAGGACTGTTAGACCATTGGTGGAAGTAGATGGTAAAGCTCTAAACCATTTCCTAACCTCACCTCAAAGGTTTTGAACGAATAATCTCATCATAACATCATCAACATCAATATCATAGATATCAAAGAAATCATTAGTTATGTCTACATGCTGTGGAGCATTAATGGGTTGGGTGTTATCGAACTGGGATATTTTGGATTGATAATCTTGGGGCACAACCCATAGATTTTTAGGAAGAACCAATGGATCATAATGTGCAGCCATGATTGGAGGTGGATGGTTTAGAATAATAAGTGGTGGATTAATAGGTGGTGGAGGAGGCAGCAAAGGATGAACTATATGTGAAGGAGAGGATGGAGGAGATGAAGGCCTTTGAGTGTTTATGAGAGGATAAGTAGTAGAATTCTCAGAAGAGGCTGGACTTATTGATCTTTGTTGAATTTTTTGTGATGCAATGGATGAAGAAGCAATATTTAATGCAGATAATTCTATTGATTGTTGGAGATAGGCATCTGTAACTGTTGAATTGAAGTCTGATACCAAATCTTCAAGGATCTCAAAATCCTAGACTATTTTTAGATCAGATTTTCTTAAAGAAGGTTTATTTTTAAGTGAATTTGGATGTAGAAGAGATTGGTCAATGAATAATGTATCTTCCCAATTTTGGGATTTTCTTCTAAACAGGCTTTGTTCCAACTTTAAGTCAAAATCGATATCTTGTAAGGCTTCAAGATTATTAGGACAAGATTGTGCTCTAGGGAGAGGACTATTATTTCCCTCGCTTTTAGATGAACTGATCTCTATGAATTATCCTTACCTCTTTTTCCAATCCTTTGAGGATCATCCGCTATTTCAGGAGGTTTGGGATTAGGATGGGATCTTTTATAAGGTCTCTTGGAAGCCAGTTTTAAAAATCAAAACACACACTATAAAATGTAACTCACACCAATCTTTTGAACATGGAATTACACACTTTATTTACAAAAAATAAAAAAGATAGCAATCTCTATGAAATTTTTACACAGTGATTATTTAACCAGAGATTGAATTCGAAAGAAATTATGATTGATTTCAATTATTCCCTAGTATGGTCACCACTATGTTAGCATTTTGTATTTTGCAAGAGATTGTGAGAACTAATCACATAGGCCAACATCAAATCAACTTTGGAAACTGGGATCTAGCCATGCTAGTTTCAGAGAGGGCTCTCTCTATAAGAGTTAACTTTGTTTGGATAAGTTTTAGGCTATTTACGATGGTACTTGGGTTTTTGAGTTTTGGGTTTGGAAAATTGATTGTATTCAATGGATTATTGTCTATTGGGCAATGGAATGAAAATATAATAGGATGGTTGCATCAAATTTTCACAGAGTAAACACAAAGAAAGCTAGGAATATTTATTGCATCTTTAGAATTTATAAATGGATTATGACAGAAATATGAAAAGATTCAGTAGAACTAAAGAGAAATTAAGAATTTTTTAGTTTCGCTTTCAGTGGAAAGCATTATGATTGTAAACGCCTCCAGAATAAGTTACTCAACAATAAATCCTATTCATCATGATTTCTTCTTTACAATTACAATTCAGATGATTACAATGAAAAATACAATTAAACATAATAACAGAAGAAAAAAATCACGAATATTTAAGCCACAAGAATCCTGTGAATGGTCTGATTATTGTTGATGCTCCAGTGCTTTAAAAAAACTTACAGTACTCTAATAGAAAAAAGCAGTTCTGATCTCAATCAATCGACCCTTAATACTTCCAAAATTGAAGTATTTATACAAAATATTACAACAACAATTCCTATATTAAAATCTATGACAAGCTTGAACTTAAAACTCTAACTATTACAAAATTATAGCTTCAGTGGAATGCGCTGTGCAAAGCAGTTGTTGATGTAGTGGAACAGTTAGGACATGGACCACAATTTAATTATGTACTAGTAGACTGAATGTTGTGCTGGCAAATACTGTTGTATGAACCGAGTGTTGAATGCCCTTTGCTGCCCAACTCGACCTTTCTGTATTTTTGCCACCTCAATCTTTTTTTTCCATGATTAGCCCTTTTTCGAAACAAAATAGTGTAAAAAATCATATACTTGGACCTGAAAATGTTTAGATTTTAGTTCTGAAGCCACATCCCATTTGCACACTTCACAATATTTACAATTTAAGTTATGAAGAATGAAATCAGTGATGTGATTTGAAGTGGGAGGTGACGTGGAGGGAAGGTGGGACCAAACCGTAGCTTGCAGATCGCAACTCTTAACATTTAGTTATAAGTGTAGAGGTAAACTCTAAAGATGAGAAGTGCGAAGCGCGGGGAGGGAAGAGTGACGTGGTAGGTAAGTTGGGACCAGACCACAGCCCGTAGATCAAAAATCGTAAGTTTTATTTATAAGCGCGGAGGTAAACTTCTAAAACTTGCGAAGTGCGGGGAGAGGGACCCACCTACATCGCAATTGCAAGTAGGAAAGCTCCCACAGTAAGGTAAGGTTTGTGATTCAAGTGGCATGAATTGGGGGCGGAGCTGCTATGGTGGGGTCAACGGCATTGCAAGTTAAAATAAATACATTGCGGGCTCTTCAAAGGTAAGTTAACAAATGTGTGATGTGATATATCGCAAATCGACGATTGCAAGTGCTAAGGTTTTGTTGCGACGCGAAACATTATAATCTGCGAAATGTGATGGATCACGGGGGAAGGGTTATATGTGAGGGAGGAATGGCCCACTTTAATCACAATCAGGGAAATCAAAATAAGAGGTAAAACAATGATATAGCGGTGAAAAAAGGTAAAGCTGCAATATAAAGCGAAAAAGCGAAAAAAAAAGGGTGAAGTTAAATGTTTTTAAATAAAATGAAAAGGGATTGTAATGTGATTATGTGATTGGTGGGGTCGGGGCTTTATTAAATAATGCGTCAGGAGATATGAAGGGAATTGTAATGAAATGTATGGGAATATATGGAAATATACAAGCGCGGAATGAAATAAAAATTAAGGGAAATTAATGAATTGAAAGTATGGTGAGTATATATTGCTATGGTCTAAGCTTTCAGATATGAGTTAATAATCTCAATTTAAACCATACAAATAATTTTTCCATAGGCGCATTTAGACTAGAAGGCAAACAAATCCTTTAAAACAAAATGAAGATTTTATTTTACTTTCTTGTTTCCCTAACATTTTATTTTTCCTTCTTTATTTAAATCACCTGCCACCTAAAATTTTATTTCATTTTCCTTCTTTATTTAGAGCATCTAGCACCTATAATTATATTGACATGGATGCCTACAAAAATAATAATCTTCCTAACATTTTTAACTTTTTGATTCTTTTGCATCCATATCCTACCTTATCATTTTGAAAAATACTTATGCTAACTTACCAAAAAGAAATGATTTACAACACCTTCCTTGGTTTAAATTAAACTATTAAATAATTTTTTTTTTCTACCTATATAATTAATCTGTCAAGATTAAACAGTTTGACAAATTATTTTTCACTACCTATTAAAAAACAATTTAAACTTAATTCAATCATGCTTAAACTATATGATTGAATTTTATTGAACTATTGTGGCATTTTAAACAAGCTGCACACAATTTATTTTTAGAAATTTACTAAACTAAGAGTAGTGGCATTTGGAGGTGCAACACTTTCATAATTTAGTTTTTTTCTTCTTTTTGATGGGGTTCACAACTTATATTTTTTATTTATAACATATACCCTCTTTTGATTTTTTATATTATTTCCTTTATTTATTTATTTTGAAAATTATTTGTAGACTGGAAATCATTTTAGAAAGTAAATCTGAAAGATAGAATAAACTCAGTCACCTTGAGATCCTATGAAATATAAGATCCTAACAGAAGGTAGATGAAAGTTCAGAACAACATAAAAAATCATATCAGAAAATTGTGTCAAATGAGAGTCAAGAGTTTCAACTCCTTGAGGAAGAAGATGGTCTTTGGAGCATGGACTTTGATGGTGTCGTTGGCAAAGACGAGGCCGATATTGGTTTATGGATCCGTAGCCCATTTCAACAGAAAAATAAATTTCCTAATAATGTTATATTATGTTCCTACAAATTAGCATTCGATTGCACGAACAATGAGGCCAAATATGAGGCACTCATTACTAGTCTGAACATTTTGAAAAAATTGGGAGCTATAAGAATTGCAGTCTATGGTGATTCAGAGCTAGTAATTAAACAAATCAAAGGTTAGAGTCAAGCTAATCACCCAAGGATGAGGATATATAGGAATGCAACACTTGACATTTTGTGAACGTTTTTAGAATATACACTTAAATTTGTGCCAAGGTTGCAAAATATGATGGTTGATTCATTAGCCACTGATGCAAGTAATTTTAGATCTATAATGTTTTCAAATAAAAAATTTGAGATTCATATAAAGCACAAGCCCCCCATCCTGATAACTTGAAAATTTTGCAAGTATTCTAGGGCGATAGGCAGATGAAGAATTTCCTTCAAAGTGAAGGTGAGTTTGAGAACTGTTCTATGGACAAAGCATATGACAAGGATGACCAAGTCATCAAGGTAGATTAGATTTACATACGTCAGCTCAAGGCAAATAATATTCTAAAAGGTCTTATACCTTTGGAAGAATTATTTGATCAAGATGACGTGGCAAGAAAACCTACTTTAGTTCCCACAGAAAAAGGCATAGAAGATGTTAATATTGGAACAACCGATTACCCAAAGTTCATTAAACTTTAAAATTGTTTGTCTTTTGACGTAAAGACTAGATATGTTGATTTTTTTACTGAGTTTTCTGACGCGTTTTCTTGGAATTACTCATATCTAAATGTATACAATAAATATATCATTCAACATATGATCCTGATAAAACCAGACCAAAAGCCTTTTAGGCAGAAGCTCAGGAGAATGAACCCAAAGGTGTTTCCATCCATTGATAAGGAAGTAAAAAAACTCTATAAATCAGGAATTATCTTTTCAATCATATTTTTTGATTGGATTTCCAATTTGGTTCCAGTGTGAAAGAAGACTGGCGAAATCCGACTATGTATAGATTTCGTAAGTCTAAACAAAGTGTCGTTGAAAGACAATTACCCGCTGTCCAAAATGGACCACATACTTCAGTGAGTTGTAGGAGCTTCTAGGATGTCATTGCTGGATGGTTACTCAGGGTACAATCAGATCCTTGTGCATGAGGATGATCAGGATAAGACAACGTTCACTACACCATGGGGTACATTTAAATATGCTAAGATGCCGTTCAGTTTGAAGAATGTCGGGGCCACTTTCCAACGTGTCATGGAAATAAAATTTGGTAACGAGAAAGATGTCTTCCTTGTTGTTTATTTAGATGATTTGACTATTTTTTCAAAATCAGATGATGAGGATTTACACCATTTGAGAGTTGTGTTCCAACGATGTAGAAATTAGGGATATCCCTTAATCCTAAAAAGTGCCTATTTGCTATGGAAGAAGGAAAATATTTCGGTCACATCATCTCAAAATATGGGATCCGGATAGATCCTTCTAGAGTTGAAGCAATACAACAAATTGATTTCCCTTGTAAGAAGAAGGAAGTCAAAGCATTCAATGGTAGGATGGATTTCCTCTGTAGGATCATTCCCAACTTAGCAGAGCATCTCAGAGAGTTAACTAACATGCTAAAGAAGGAGAATGATGTAAAATGGTCTGAAAATGCTTGTAAGTCATTTAGCTCAGTGAAATTTTCTTTTACCATTGCTCTAGTTTTGACAAGTCCCGATTATTCACTAGATTTCATTATATTTTATTTTTCTTCTGAGCGTACTTTGGTGGTAGTACTAATGCAGACAAAATATGGGTCAGAGCTGCCAATATAATTATTCAGTCACAGAATAAGGAATGCAGCATTTGAATACAACATAATTGATAAACATGACTTGGTTTTGGTTAAAGCACTCAAGGAATTCCATGTTTATATTTTTCACTCACATATTTTGGCATATGTTCCAAACGCAACTGTTAAAGAAGTACTCATGAAAACAGATCTAGAAGGAAGGAGAGGTAGATGGATAGCAGTGCTCTTAAAGTATGACCTTGAGATCAAGCTGACCAAGATGATCAAAGAGCAAGGCTTAGCCAAGCTCATGGCTGAGTCAAATATACATGCACTTGACATCAAACTCATATCAACAATACCCGATGAAGAAGAAGGTGTAAGTATTATTCAGGTATCAAATCTCCTTTCATCATCTCCATGGTATGTTGATATCATTTATTTTTTCAATATTTTAACCCTCCTTCGGGCATGTCAAAGAGTAAGAGCCTATCCTTCAAACTTAAGGCTTCAAAATATTGCATACTCAATAGTGCACTCTACTGAAAGGATCCTTGAGGTGTGTTACTCAATTTCTTAGTTGAAGATGAGTCTAAAGTGATGAAGGATTTACACAAAGGATATTTTGAAGGCCACTTATACTGGAAGACCGCGAGCAACAAAGTACTGAGAGCAGGTTACTATTGGCCGAAATTGTTTGTAGATTTGTACAAGACAGTCATGAGCTGTCGTGAATTCCAAATTTTTCAAGGTAAACATAAGCTTCTTCCTTTACCATTACATCCCATTTCAATTGAATCTCCTTTCTAGTAGTGGGGCTTAGATTTTATTGGTGAGATACATACACCCTCATCTACTCAACACAGATGGATACTTGTTGCCACATACTATTTCAGAAAGTGGATCGAAATGATCCTAGCCAGGAAAGCTACAGTCTTTGTTATAATTCAATTTTTAGAAGCTAACATCTTGTCCCGGTTTGGTTGTCCTAGAAATATCATCATGGATAATGTTGTAGCCTTCAAATCAAAGAATATGATAGAATTCCATGATAGGTATAACATTACGTTGGGTCATTCTACAACATATTATCCACGGGGCAACAGATTGGCGGAGTCCTCCAATAATTCTTTGATCAGCACAATAAAAAATATTTTGGAAGCGAATAAGAAGAATTGGCACAAACAATTAATCAATGCACTATGGGTAGATCATGTAAGTAGCAAGAAATCCATTTTGAGTTGCTGAATTCAGAATCTCCACAGTGTGCATTTTTGCGTCATATGGTATGTCTCCATTTTAGGTAGTTTATGGTGTGCATACGGTTTTCCCTTCTTCATTGGTTGTCTCGGTCATGAAACTTTTACAAGAAGAGGGAAGTGAAGAAAATGACATACAATGTAGAATAAACAAAATGATTCACCTGCAAGAGATAAGAGAAGAAGTGTTTCAGAACAATTCCAAGCTCCATGATAAGAAACAAATCTATGACAGAAAACCAAGCAAGATGATTTCAAGATCAGCGATATAGTACCCCGCTAGGATGCTAGGAATGAAGACAATGGTAAGCATGGGAAGTTCGATAATTTATGGAAAGTGCCTTTTAATATTGCAGCTTCTCGTGGACAAAATGTATATCTCTTGGAATAAATAGATGGGAAAAATTGCTTAGGAGGGCCAGTTAGTGGTAGGCTCATGAAGCACTATCTTTTTTGATCTGAAATTGTGAAAAAAATTCCATCCTCATTGTATATATCAGATTGATATTCCTGCAAGTGTGAAGTGGAAAAACACTGGAGTTCGGAGCCCAAAGTGAAGGCCATGGAGCTTCATTGAGTTTCTACCATTTTCGAGTTCAATTTTCAGAAAAGTAAGTTAAGTTTTGAGTCATTGTTCGAGTCAATTTCAGTTAGTTTCAAATTCAATTTGTGTCATTGAGTTGTCAGTATTTATTCATGAATTTCAGTTTGATTTTTTTTACCATATTTTCCCAATGGTGAGGCAATTGGTCTACAGTGTTCTTGACACCTCCAAGGAGCTTCCATCCCAAATAAGGCCGATGTTAGTGTCAGAATTTTCATTCTGCCATCGATGATCAAAATAAATCTTTTCATATTCATTTTAGGGGTCCCACTCGGAAATTTTTTATCATTCCATTCGGTCATGCAAAAAATTGATTCACTCATGGTAGCCCTAGTCATAAAACCTCACTCTCCCTCAAAATTTCACATTTTCTGACCCAACTTAATGTATTGCTAAGCATAAAACAATCTTAAAATATCATTTCATTATCACATTATTTCAGTCAAAGTCAACCATGGATTCAAGTCATCCAAGGTCCCATTAGGTCAATTAGGTTTCAATTTTCATAAATATGCCATTTCATCTCAATAAGGTCAGCAAAGGTGTGAGAGTGACTCAAATAAATACTTTATTAATCATCTGCAGAGGATTTATCCGCATATAAACATCATTTTTAAAGTTGTAATTTTGGTTTTAGAGTATGATTTTCATACGAAGATGTAATTTTATTCAAAATAGAGATGTAATTTATTTTTAATTTTTATGTAATTTTATGCTCATAATATGTAATAAGTTCTTTCCCAAGCTGCCAACTCAAACTTCACATACGAAACTAAAAGTGAAAAGTGCCAAACTCCAGCAATATCATCCTGCAAAGAAGAAAAATCAAATGAAAAGGGTAATCAACAAATATTTTCAAAAAATTGAAATGAGACGTTAGAAAAATGTGTTTTTCAATCCAAATTCAAATTCACTTTATTATTTATGACTCCTTGACATCATTTCAAATTTATTTGTCTCCTCCAAACACCAACCAAGCACTCAAAAGGACTAAAATTTCGAATTTTTAGGCAAAATTGGTAAGAAAAATTGAACAGAGGGTGCAAATTCTATGTTGAGGGTGAAAATGTTGAAGGTAGGGCACAAATGTACAGTTCAGGGTGCAGATGCTGAAGGTAGGGCGAAAATGCATAGTTGAGGATGGAAATGCTCTGTTGAGGGCGCAAACGCTCTGGTGAGGGCACAAATGCTTGACAGATGGCACAAATGACCAGGAAATCCCATAAACGTGTTTAAGTGTCAAAAAAATCATCTTCAAAACTCCATCAAACCACTCATTGACATCCAGAAAATCAGTAATAGCTCATGCCATTAAAAAACATCTCCATCATTTGCAAATGTTGAGTGTTGTGAGGTTAGGTTAAAATTTGGTGTTTGAATTGTTTTAAAACCCTAGTGTCCCTATTGCATTTTTGAAAACTCCTAAATTTCACTCCCTTACATTTTATATCCTTCCTACAATTACAAAGACTGATTCCTAATCCCCTGTTTTTCATAATATCCTTTTCTTAAACCTTTTTCCCAAAACCCTAAGCCTTAGGTGTTACATTTACCTAGGCTACAAATTCCCAAATACCCATCCTAAATCTCATCATATTACTAATCCCAATCCCTTCCCCCATTTCATACATCCATAGACACATTTTCCTCATTTTCCCTTTCCCATTCCGCATTCCTAAACACATATTTCACACCATCCACTTCCCTAAGTCTTGACAAAAACACCATGGCAGAAGAGGAAGAAAACACATCATTTAGTGAAGGAGAGGAATAAGAGGTGAGAAGGCCACATAAAGGTGGAAGAGTACTTGGCCTTGAACCTTCTAGCACTAGGGAATTCTTGGCTTCTTCATTGACTGTGACATGCTTCAAACATGTTAGCTATTATGATTTCTATGAGAAAATTCAGAGGGTTAAACACCATCCCATGCTAACCATACTTTTCATATTAGGACTCCATGACAACCAAGTTACTTTAGCTGGATTCACTTTTAATATATCAACTGCTATTATTTTAGCTGCTATAGGGATCCCAAATGTTGGGGAGAAGTGGTTCAAGAAAGGTAATTTGAAGAAACATGACTTTTAATTTTTCTTAAAACCAAGACACCAAAATCAAACAAAGAGGTTATTTCCTATTTCTCGCCTCCTGGACAGATATGCACAAATGATGAATAAAATCATGAACTACTTTTCATGTAAAGGTAGATTTTCAAGGCTTTATTCCTATCTCATCCTGCTCTTAATGCATTTCACTAGGATAAGGATGCTTAACATACCCTATTATCTTTTCTGGAACATATAGAGGATGACACACATTTCCTAGAAAAAGGAGTATGAACAGAAAATGAGAAGTCTTTTTCATCATTCCCTCATTAAAATGATAGTCCTCTACCACCTTAATCAACTAAAAATTGCATGGATTACCTTCATATATAATGATATTTTCAATGAGCCATCCACTTAGCATGCAGAAAATGTCCCTTCATCATCCCAATCATCTACTTCCATTCCTCATCCTCATCCCATATCACATTCATCATCATCATATCAGTCCCTTTCACCTCCTTCATCTCCATCTCATGATGACATTGACTCACCTAGAAAGATTGAGGACATTGAGCCTAAGTGGGCTAGTATGGTTGAGGTTGAGCCATTTCCAAAAACCTACCAGAGAGGCTACAGGCATGTGTTTTCTCCACATGGAGTGGAAGGGTCCATGCCTTCTATAACAAAAAAGTAGGTGGAAAAAGGTAAATAAAAGGTGATAGAGGTAGTCATTCATTATGAGGAGGATCTTCATGAAACATAACAGGAATTTCAGCGTGTTGACCTAGATGAGGATGAAAATGACAAAATCAGTAATGTAGCCAGCAAAGGAAAGGATGTCAATATTAAGGAGCTCCAAACTAATCTTGACATGACTATATATGTCATAAACTTCCTTGAGCGAGTAAATGAGTAATTGAAGACTAAACATGTCATTGATGAGGTCAAGTATATCATTGCTCAAAGGGAGGCAAAAAAAGCCAAATTTATGACAGATGAGACACTTGAAAAGTATGGATTGCTTGATGATGAAGAGGAAAAAATAACAAGAAGCAGACCTAGAACTAGAAGGTTGAAAAGAGCTCTAGCTCTAGAGAGACAAAAGGAGGCTGAGCTTGTTGATCAACTAACCCTAAATGAGCAGCTTGCTATAGTGATCAGTGAAAACAGGGAACCATGGCTTGATAGAGCCAATCGTCACTTGGAGAAACTTCTAACAAAGGCTAAAAAAGACAATGACTTATTGAGGAGGAAAGTCAAACACCATGCTCTAAAGGAGAAAATTGCGATGGCCAAGCTCAAAAGAGCCAGTTCAAAAATTGAAGATTTGACCATGGAAGAGAAGAAAAAATTGGACTTACTTGTTGAGGCTTCCCTCCAAGCCTAGCCACATCATCATCAACCATTCTACCAATTTTTATGCATTTTGAAACTTTTTTGTAAAATCTGGAATTTTTTTACTTTTTCTAAAGAAGAATTTAGCAGAAATTTTGTCATTTGCATGGCGCCCTAGGCGATATGAAAATATTTGGGGAAATTTTTTAGGAAACGAAGGCTATAATTGGATTCCTAAAGATAAATTAATTCCATAAAACCATGTTTCCAACCTTGGTTTTCAAATTTGACAGGTGAAAAGGTAAAAAAAAAACACCAAAAAATTACCTCGCTGCCCCTATTTTGACCTAGGCACTGTGAAAATACCAGTCTTGGCAGAATGGCATTTGGATGGGTCAAATCAACTTCATTTTCAAAACTATAGGCATATTTAGAAAGAGGACAAGCTTGAAAATTTAGCCAACATTCCTAAACCTATAGGCATATTCCTAAACCTTGGATATTAGAGTTAAATCCAACATTTTTTGAGGCTGGAAATGAGAATGATGTCAAAATTTGGAAATAATATCACAAGCTTGAAAATTTAGCCAATAGCTTAAGTTATACTGCTAAGAAATCCTTCATTCAATACTAGCAAGAAAGCCTTCACATCCTAGAAGTTTCCCAAACTGTTACTATTTCATCATCCATCCCATTATCATCTCAACTTCCCCCTCAAGGACCTCATCAAACCAATATTCCCTTCGTTCCTCCCCCTCCACCACATTCAGCAAGAATTATGGCTCCTTTTCGACCTTTAGTTCTCCTTGGTAATCTTACTGATCTACCACAAGGATATGGCAAAATAATTCCCCTTTTCAATGAAAACTCTCAAATCATTGCCCGTCAGCACATGGCCAAAATCACAACCTTCATATATCTTGAGTAGTTATATGCATATGATGCCAAGATGTGAATTATTGAACAAAGTTTTTCTAGTGAAGTTAAAATTTGGTTTTGTGCCCTAGCAGCTAATTCTATTAGCACTCCTACTGAACTAACTGATGCTTTCTTAGCCAGGTGGGATGAGAAGAAAAACCCTTACAGTCCTCTTATTTATATACACTCCTACAATATGGGTCCTAATGATTTTGTTCCCGACATAATTCCTCTATACCTCAGAATCTATATCCCATCTCAAACGAATGAAACTACCCCATGCATCTTCTGTCCCTTTATCATTTTGACCTGCATATGGCCTACTTTAAGAGAAAGAAATCCTACTAATCAGAAGAAATGATTCAAATAAGTGAGTACAACTCTTGATAAGAAGTAAATCTAAAACTAAACGTAGTGATTTCAGCAGGAACTCTAAATCTCGACTGGCACCACAATGGCTTTAGACCATGGAAAGGATGGCTGATCAAATCTCTATTTCAGATAGACAAATGGTGCCACAAATCAGAAATCCAAACTTTCAAGGCTAGTAGCAGTAGCCTCAATTATAGATAAAGCAAAGAGAGAAAAAAGCTCTCGAAATACAACAACAACAACAAATTAGGCCACCACTACAACAAAACTAAGCTCAGAGTGATGAAGAGGAAGAAACAACAGTAGAGGAGAACCTTCTTTTTACAGCTGATGGGAAGCCCATATTTCTAACCGAAGATAAAGAATATGTGGAAAAAAAAAGTTTACTTAATGATAAAGACTTCATGTTGGCTAATGACCATCAGTTAGAAGTAGAATCTGATGACTATCAGAGAGGATACCTGAATGCATTGAGTTCCCAGCAAAGGCAATATTCCTTGAGCAGCCATGATGTTCCAATCAATCCACCCCTGAAGAACACAATTAAGCAGAAAGAGTGAACCGTCAGATCACTACAAATCATGACCATCAAATTATAAGTTACAAATGTATATAGTAAAGAAACACACTTTGCCTAACTCTACAGTAGACTAAGTTATTCTTAACTATTTCCTATGTGTCAGAATATCCTAAGATATTTCACACCTTCCACTTCCCTATGGATTTGAAAAACAAATCATGGCAGAAGAGGAAGAAGACACATCATTCAGTGAAGGAGAGAAATCATAGGTAAGAAGGCCACATCAAGGTGGAAGAGGACTTAGACTTGAACCTTCCAGAACTAGGGAACTCTTGGCTTCTCCATTCACGGTGACATGCTTCAAGCATGTCTGTTGTTATGATTTTTGTGAGAAAATTCAGAGGGTTAAACACCATCCCATGCTAACCTTATTCCTACCTTTCCCCATTGATCCCTGCAACCCTATCTCATTTGCCCTGACCTAGCTCCCTTGATCTAATATTTTCATCTAGTGAAAACCAACCCAATTAAATGAAAACAAACCATGCACTCATATCTAGCCTAAAAATCCTAATTCCTCCGACCCTCTTAGCTGTGACCTTCTGGAGAGAGCCCTCTCTGACTTGGTAGGATTATCTACCAAGCCAAAAGTTTGGTTTGTGGTTACCTATGTCGGGATTCATTTTTTAGCCTTGGGAATGTGGCGAAGTGATAACATCCTGTCGTCATTGCTAGGGAACAAAAGGAAAAATTTTCCCTGGGTGTACGACAAATATTTATCAGAAACTAATCCTTTGGATGATAGGATCGAGTTTAATAAGGTTGATTTCATAATTGCAATACCTCATAGCAGATCTGGCTTCTCGAAGAAAATATACTAGGTCTAACCCTGATCTAGATCCAGTTTCTCCCATCGAAGATCATGAAAGAATCCTAAGGAAGCAAAGATCTCAGACAAATTCAAGTTATTTGCAGTATCCTCCTCGAGATTTGGTAAGATCATTCACATTACCTTCTAATTTTGTAGCCATTCAAGATTTAGTTTTTGATACCAAATTTGAGTTGTCATTATTTAGAACCAAATCTGAGACTGAATTGAGTACAATAGTCCCTAAACCTTGGATATTAGAGTTAAATCCAACATTTTTTGAGGCTGGAAATGAGAATGATGTCAAAATTTGGAAATAATATCACAAGCTTGAAAATTTAGCCAATAGCTTAAGTTATACTGCTAAAAAAGCCTGCATTCAATACTAGCAAGAAAGCCTTCACATCCTAGAAGTTTCCCAAACTATTACTATTTCATCATCCATCCCATTATCATCTCAACTTCCCCCTCAAGGACCTCATCAGACCAATATTCCCTTCGTTCCTCCCCCTCCACCACATTCAGCAGGAATTATGGCTCCTTTTCGACCTTTAGTTCTCCTTGGTAATCTTACTGATCTGCCACAAGGATATGGAAAAATAATTCCCCTTTTCAATGAAAACTCTCAAATCATTTCCCATCAGCACATGGCCAAAATCACAACCTTCATATATCTTGAGTAGTTATATGCATATGATGCCAAGATGTGAATTATTGAACAAAGTTTTTCTAGTGAAGTTAAAATTCGGTTTTGTGCCCTAGCAGCTAATTCTATTAGGACTCCAGTTGAACTAAATGGTGCTTTCTTAGCCACGTGGCATGAGAAGAAAAACCCTTTACAAATCCTTGCTGAGTATGACTCCCTACAGCACAATCCTACTGAATTTGTTCCGGATTATAATTCTCGATACCTCAGAATCTATAATTCCATCTCAAACGAAATGAAACTACCTCCTAGTTTGGACCTCTTGCGTTATCCCGATCATTTTGACCCAGATATGGCCTACTCTTTAAGAGAAAGAAATCCCACTAATCTGGAAGAAATTATCTGAAATTAAGTGAGTGTGGAGGCCAACCTCTTGATTAAGAAGTAAAAACTCAAAACTAAACGTAAAGTGAAAATTAAAGAGGAACCTTCCACCTCATCTGACACCAAATTTGATTCTTTTCTTAGGACCATGGAAAGGATGGCTGATCAAATCTCTATTTCAGATAGACAAATGGAGCCACAAATCAGAAATCCAAACTTTCAAGGCTAGTAGCAGTAGCCTCAATTCTAGATAAAGCAAAGAGAGAAAAAATCTCTCGAAATACAACAACAACAACAACAAATTAGGCCACCACTACAAAAAAACTAAGCTCAGAGTGATGAAGAGAAAGAAAAAACAATAGAGGAGAAACTTCTTTTTACAGCTGATGGGAAGCCCATATTTCTAACCGAAGATAAAGAATATGTGGGAAAAAAAAGTTTACCTAATGATAAAGACTTCATGTTGGCTAATGACCATCAGTTAGAAGTATAATATGATGACTATCAGAGAGGATACCTGAATGCATTGAGTTCCCATCAAAGGCAATATTCCTTGAGCAGCCATGATGTTCCAATCAATCCACCCCTGAAGAACACAATTAAGCAGAAAGAAGTACCACAGAAGCAATCTTCTCAAGCCAATTAGAATATGGGTAAAGAGATTGTAGCTTCAAATCAAAACAGAAGCAATCATACTTCTACAAGGGCACCTATTGAAGAAATAAATTTTCAAAGGAAAGAAGTTGCACCGAGAGATCATGTTGAGAAAAACGATATTGTCATGAAAGAGGTAGACAGAACTATACCGTTTAATTTAGAGTCAGAAATTTGAAAGTTAAATTTGTCTATTCCTCTTATTGAATTGGTCAAAGTTGTTAAATATAAATCCCATGTAGTCAAAACCTTGAAATTTTACCCTTTATCCAACATGGTTAATATATAGGATGATCAAACTGAGTTAATATTTGGTCCCGCAATTGATGGCCAGTTTGAAGATAGTGAGGTCCCTCAATTTTAGTTGAGTCTCAAACTCTGCCAATTCATCCTTCATAACACTATATTAGAATCTAGGGCCTCCCACAACCTCATGCCCAAAGCTATCATGGAGAAGCTTGGCCTTGACATAACTCGCCCATTTCGTGATTTATATTATTTTGATTCTGGTCATGTCCATTTTTTAGGTCTAATCAAAGATCTAGTTGTATCCTTAGAGTATATCCTAGCCAAAAATTTCCTAATGGATGTGGTGGTTGTTGACATTCTAACATGTTTTGGTATGTTGTTATGAAGATCCCAGGGGGGATAAATTTAGAGGTATACTGGAGTTTGAATTTTCCTACGTAACAATTCTTGTCTTCAGTCAAATGATAAAAATTACCATGAGACTAAAATGAAATACATGATCATAAACAAGGAAAGACCTAATAATAATCTTGTAACCGCTGTAAATATAGACTTAGAGCCCTTCATATTGTACAATTATTCTATATTAAATGATGTATATTGTCAATTAGTACAAATGGAGGATGTTCCTAAGATTTCAGATTTCATTAGAACATTGTTAGAAAAAAAGAAAGAGAATATGACTGCTATATTCGAACAACCATCAAAGAAGGTGTTAGCGTTCTATAATTTGCTAGAGATTTTGAGAACTAATCACATAGGCCAACATCAAACCAACTTTGGAAACTGGGATCTAGCCATGCCAATAACTAGATGGTTGCATCAAGTTTGCACAGAGTAAACACAAGGAAAGCTAGGAATATTTACTGGATCTTTAGAATTTATAAATGGATTATGATAGAAATATGAAAAGATTCAACACAACTAAAGAGATATTAAGAATTCTTTAGTTTGGCTTTAAGTGGTTAACATTATGATTGTAAATGCAGCCAAAATAAGGTACTCAATAGTAAATCCTATTCATCATGCTTTCTTCTTTACAATTAGAATTCAGATGATTACAATGAAAAATGAGATTGAAACATAATAACAGAAGAAAAACATCACCAGTATTTAAGCTAAAAGAATCTTGTGAATGGTCTGATTATTATTGATGCTCTAGTTATTTGAAAAATGTTACAGTAATCCGATAGACAAAACTAGTTCTGATCTCAATCAGTCGACCCTTAGTACTTCCAAAACTGAAGTATTTATACAAAATATTACAAAAAAAATTCTTGTAATACTGTCTAAAACTAACTTGAACTTAAAACTCTAGCTATTAAAAAATTATAGCTTCAATGGAATGTGATGTGCAAAGCAAGTGTTGATGTAGTGGGACAGTTAGGATGTGGACCACAATTTACTGATGTGATGGAAGACTAAATGTTGTGCTGGCGAAGTTTGTTGTATGAACGAAGTGTTGAACGCCCTTTGCTACCCGACTCGACCTTTCTATCTTTTTTCCACCTGAATCCTTTTTTGTCGTGATTAACCCTTTTTCTAAACAAAACAGTGTAAAAACTCATATACTTGGACCTAAAAATGTTTATATTTTAGTTCTGAAGCCACATCACATCCGCGCACTTCACAATATTTAAAATTTAAATTATGAAGAATGTAATTGGTGATGTGATGTGAAGTGGGAGGTGATGTTGACGGAAGGTGGGACCAGACCGCAACTTGCAGATCACAACTCTTAAGGTTATAAGCACAAAGGTAAGCTCTAAAATATGTGAAGCACAAAACGCGATAAGGGAAGAGTGATGTGGTAGGTAAGGTGGTACCAGACCGTAGCCCGCAGATCGCAAATCTTAATTTTTAGTTATAAGCGCAGAGGTAAACTTCTAAAACTTGCAAAGTCTGGGGAGAGGGACCAACCTACATCGCAATTGCAAGTAGGAAAGCTTCTGCGGTAAGGTAAGGTTTATGATTAAAGTTTCCTAAAGTGGGGGGCGGAGCTGTTGTGGTGGGTCCAACCACATCAAAAGTTAAACCAAATACATTGTAGGAACTTCAAAGGTAAGTCAACAAATGTGTGATGTGATATATCGAAAATCGGTGATCGCAAGTGTTAAGGTTTTTTTACAATGTGAAACATTATAATATATGAAATGCAATGGATCGTGGGAGAACGGTTATGTGCGAGGGAGGAATGGCCCACTTTAATCGCAGTCGTGGAAATTGGAAGCGGAGGCAAAATAATGATATAGCAGTGAAGAAAGGTAAAGTAGCGATATAAAGCAAAAAAGCGGTAAAAAGGGTGAAGTTAATTTTTTTTAAATAAAATGAAAAGGGATTGTAATGCAATTATGTGATTATTGGGGTCTAAGATTTATTAAATAATGTGTTGGGAGATATTAAGGGAATTGCAATGAAATGTATGGGAATATATGGAAATATATGAGCGGGGAATGAAATAAAAATAAAGGGAAATTAATGAAATGAAAGTATGGCGGCGATATATTGCTATGGTCTAAACTTTAGGATATGAGTTAATAATCAAAATTTAAACCATACAAATAATTTTTCCATAGGTGCATTTCGACTATCAGCCAATCAAATCCTTTAAAATAGATTGAAGCTTTTCTTTTTCGTTCATGCTTCCATAACATTTTTTTTTTCCTTCTTTACTTAGATCATATACCACCTAACAATTTATTTAATTTTCCTCCTTTATTTAGAGCATCTATCATTTTATTGATATGGATGCCTACAAAAATAATAATCTTCCTAACATTTTTAATTTTTTGATTCTTTTGCATCGATATCCTACCTTATCACTTTGAAAAATACCTATTCTAACTTATCAAAAGGAAGTGATTTACAACACCTTCCTTGGTTCATATTAAACTATTGAAACCATTTTTATTTTCTACCTAACTAATTAATATATCAAGATTAAACAGTTTGATAAATTATTTTTCACTACCTATTAACAAGAAATTTATGTTGGTCAAGGTTGTCATTGATGTCAATATGGCATTGACTGAGATGTCAATATTCTTGAGATGCCTGGTTCCGGATGATGATGCCATGACTCTTGGTTGATACCATCAATGAAGATGTCGATGATCTAGATGTCAATTCACAAATAATTCAAACCACTAATGAAGGAAGACCTAAGAAGTAGTTGATCTAATGTTGCATGCACTTAATGATCTAGACCTTAATCTATGATGACATGAAAGATCTCATTTGATGGTTGGAAGACTATCTTACTATCTTGGAACTTTCCTAATGATGAAGTTGCCTATGTCATATCACTGCACTATGACATGAATACATGATGACACTATGATGAATCATTTGGTGACATAATATGACATGGAGGACCTCATGATGACATGGAAATATAATATAAAGATATAGTTGGAGTCATAACAATGAAGAAGGCCTAATGAACTCTTGCTATCCCAATCACTTTTTGCACATAAAATTTAAGGATCGCCACAAAGAAAAATTATGTTTGCCACCTTAGAGGCATATTTTCTCAATGTGACCCAGACCATCTTAAAGAGGGGTTTTTCCTCTTTCGAACGATCCCTTACACACCCAGAAACTCCCAGAGGTTTGTGAGAAAATGAATTTTCAAGTTTAAGAATAATATACTTGAAGGCTAGCCAGCCTACACTCAGAAATTCATGTCGGCCTCCCTCCAAGAGACGTGTCTCTTTATTAAAGATCGAAATCTTGTATAAATACGATGTCGAGCACCTCATTTCAACCATAAATTTGGTCAAAAATTCAGAGATTGAGCACAGAATTAAGAAGGAGGCTGAGAAGGAATTTGGCATCATGTTTTGGGCTAAATATTTGTGATCGTGTTACCTTAGATATAAGTGGACAGCAACCTGAAGCAGAAATTTGGTGGTTTTAGGAATATAACTCAGTGGAATAGTGTTAAAAAATTTAGTCCCACCTATAACGAAAAGGCTGCAATCTGAATTGCATCTAAAGGGATTTTCATGAGGTTTATTGTCATTTTTTTAATCTTGGTATCTCTGTTTGGAGTGGCTGCTACAACAATAATGATTAAGGTTTATGAAAGTCTCTTGTGAGGCATTTCTTGTCTCTATATCATTATTTTTGCAGGAAACTACTACAGTTGTAAGGGACGAAGGTTGAGGGAGTTTTTAAGGTCATTCTTGAGACCTTGCAATAGCCATATCACTAAGATTCTATCTCTCTTGGAGGAAGTTGCTACATCAATCTAGAATTCCCCTTTTGTCACAACGTTTCACTCAATATTCAATGTTAAAAAATACATAGAGACTTGAAGCTTTTGAGTAGACTATGATGACATTATAAAACAACCCAAAAGAGCAGTCCTTTTGACATTAATTGGAGTAGCCAAGTGAAATTTTTGAAGAACACATTTGAGGACAAATAATAAAGTGACAAAACTATTTTGGGCAACCCTTGGTAGCATTTTTGAAGCACCATTGAATTCAGTCTTGAATATTGAAGAGGACACCCTTTGAAGACCCTGTTGAAGAAAGCTTGAAAAATTGATTAGAGAGACCTTTGTCACACCTTTGGAGCAATAGTTTTTTTTTTGTGAACAACTATTGGAAGCAACTTATTGGAAACGTCCCTTAGAACTGTAGTAGTTTCCTACAAAAATAATGATATATAGACAAGAAATTCCTTACAAGAGGCTTTCATAAACCTTAATCATTACTGTTGTAGCAGCCACTCCAAACATAGATACTGAGATCAAAAAATGACAATAAACCTCATGAAAATCCCTTTTTCATTAATGGAAATATTCTTGAAGATGCCAGAGGATGATTACAAGTGATTACAACTCTTGTTTAAGATGTCAAGACACAAATCAAGTGTCAATCATGTATCTTTATGATCATAATGGAAGACTACCATATCTCTGCACTATCTTAAGGATAGCTGACCTAATGACCCTATGTTGAAGAAGGCAAGGACATGATGATGGTGACCCTATGTTGAAGAAGGCTAAGGCATGACTATGAATACAATCAATGAATAAATCAAATGATGAGGCTCTACACTCAAAGACATTCTTCCCTGCCTCTATTTCTGCACTCATAAATAATCAATCACATTAAAAAATATATTTTGTTACCTTAGAGGCAAAATACCTTAATGAAACCTACACCATCTTGAAGAGCATAATTTTTCCTTTCCAATGAACCCTTACTTGCCCCGAAACTCCGAACGGTTGATGAGATACTGAATTTTTAAGTTAAGAAAAATATAATTAATTCTAGGCTGACCTAAGCCTACCTATATATATCGGCCTCACTACCAAGGGACGTGTATTTTCGTTTATGATAAAAACCAGTATATATATGACGTCTAGAATTGACATTCCATCATCCAATTTCAGTGAAAAATATAGAATTCAGATTATAAGGCTAGAAGGAAACACGAGGCCGAAGAAGAATTTTATTGGTTTCAGAGCTGGTACCTTGAATCAAAGCCTAACAGCTTGAAGGTTGATCATTAGAACACAAATGGCAAAGCCAAGGAAGAAAGTCTCCAATCCTCCTAAAGATGTGTCTTCCTCAACCATTGAAATTGAAGTAAATCAATTTGTGAAGGCTTCATTGTTCAATGGAAATTTTGATATATGGGTGGCAAGAATGAGGAATTTATTGAAGACTCAAGGAATTGAAGCTTGGAAATCAATGATTACTAATGACACGATCGACGAAGAATCCAAGGAATACAATAAAAGAGCAATGAAGGAAATTTTGAATGGGTTACCAAATTCTGTGAAGGCCAATTTTGAAAAATGTTCGTCGGCAGAAGTCATATGGGACGAAATTCATGATCTTCACTCAAAATGAGTGTTGACAATAATCTCTAGTCAAGAAGATGATGGAAAACAAGAAAGAATTCTAGAATCCTTTAAGGAAGCTGAAGATAAGAGATATGACAACAAGGCTAAAGAAGACCTAGAAGATGAAGAGAACAAAGAAGACTTTGAAGAAGATCTCTTGAATAAACTTATGGCTTCCATGGAAGAGATTAAAATTTTGAAAAATAAAAATGAGGAACTTAAGAAGAAAGCATAAGGTGGTAACCAAGACAAGACAAGGAAGGAAGTTGACTTTGTCAAGCTTCAAGTACAAGAAAGAGATGAGGAGCTCGCCAAACTTAAAGAGGAATTTCATCAAAATAAAAGAAAGCATCATGAAGAAGTAATATCTATAACAAATCAATTGGATAAGGAAAAGAAAAGGAAAGAAACTCTGTCAAGCCACCTTGAACAAAGAATTAAGAGCTTGAACAATCTTGAAGAAGAGATTGGTCAATACAAGGAAGAGGTCTCCTCTCTTATATCTCAACTAGAAGAAGCAAGTAAACAAACAAAAGGAGCTAAGAAAGTGATGGAAACTTTGGCATTCATAGAAGGACAAGTTAATGAAGTAGAAAATGAGAGAAACACAATGATATGCCAACTAGACGAAAAATATGAAGAAATCTTGAAACTAAAATCAGACATCAATCTTCTCAAGGCCGAAACATGTGAAGCTACAAGAATAAAAGAAGAATTGGAGAGTAGTCTAGAAAAGGAGAATGAAGAAGCATTCATAATGAAATCAAATATCATCTCCCTTAAAATCGAAGAACATGAAGAAACAAGGTGTTGGAAATGTTGTCATTGATGGCAAAGGATAGCAGCAGAGACAGAGATAGACAAAAGAGAAGCAAGCAGCGCAAAGGAGACATCATAAATGGCAAAGGAGCATAAAGGAGAAGCTCCTGAATCAGCAATAAGGAAAGGTAGAAGAGAGGGAACAGAAGTAGAGAATTGCATAGGCTGCATAGAACTATAGAGGAGACCTGCACGGTACCTGTAGAGGGACCTGCATAGGCTGTATGATGCAAAGAAGAAGGCCGTGGAGTTGAAGACTTGGCTGAAGGAAGTTTTGAAAACCAGTGCGTGTTAAACCCTGTGTGAATATGGTTGGCTTCCATAAATTTGTGATAGAACTCTGAATAGGGCTCGGTGATGATGCGATGTATAATTTGAATCGAATTGCTGATTGGCGGAATCGATCACTGAAGGGATCGACTCTAAAAAAGAAGTAAGTGTCTACCTATATGCATAGGATGAAGTCTGCAGTGGATCGAACTCCTGTAGTCTCCGTGGAAGGAAGACTCGATTCTCTTTATGCTCTGAACCATTACGCTACGAAGAGGTCTGGAGTGTTAATCTCGGTGTGAAGAAATAATTTGTTCCCTGAGCTATATTTGGCTTATGCAGCTTTAGCTTAACCTTGCATGTAGAATATTCTGCCTTTGGAATTAATTTGTTACTGATACAAATTATATCGCGTAGAGTGAATGAGCAATATCGATTTTGTTAGTCGATATTGAGCTTCAGACGAAAACCTGACGGAAATGACATCATCCGGGAAGACGAAAATGGCGCTTTGATTTGGGAGAGAACTGTGTGCCAAAAGAACCAGCCAAAGTAAAGGTGGAATGACGATTCAGTGGCAGAGAGCTCAAGGAAATAGAATAAATGGTGGAGCTATGTATAAAAGGTATAAGAACCGAAACGAGAAGTTATAAATCAAATAAATGAATTTTTGATAATACGCGGGATGGAACCATGTGCAAACCAGAACCGTGAAGGAACAGTGACAGTGGGTTTGGAACACCCGATGGTTTTTATCACACTGCCTTTGTACAATAAGTGGTATTTCCAAATCGAAAGCGATCAACGCCATCGGCTGACACATGGAAAAAAGTGGTTTTCGAAAACCATTCATATCGCGCATTAAAGCTTGGGAGGAAAAAAAACGTGATATGCGTTATATCCATCGGATCAGTGGATGAGTGTGCGATAAGCCAAGAACCGTAGGATGAGAAGGGGAGTTAAGCGTTGGGACCCACTCCATCACGTGAACTCGGAGAATTAAATGACGTGCAGTTTGGTTGTGCGATTATCGTAGGATCATCCCAAAACAAAGCGATAACTTCTCAACTGTCAGATGTGAGAGTGGGCCAGATATGAAGTTTGGGTGTAATATAAAGTATTCATTAAGCAGGGTCCAAAGATTGTTCATTGACCATTAGTTTTAAAACTTGAGTTATGGGCGCAATGAGATGGTGATCGTTGGATGTGAATGGGAGGTTGACCCAAGGAAAGTCATATTATATAGTGTACCGAGAACATGTTTAATTAAATGGGGAGGTTCATATGCTGTTGTTGATTTATTTCATTGATATTAAACCACGCAAGGTCGAGCCTTGACCATAATATGGGGCCCAAATGTGTGATACGATGATAGGTTGAATTTATTGAAATATGCACGTTCGTATGGTTAGAGCGACAGGAAATATTGAACAGTCTGAGCTACAATAGCGTGAACGCTAGGGAAGCACATAATTAGAGACGGGTTCCTGTCCTCGGAATACGATAATTGGACCAAAATGTATAAATTAACCAAGGTCCAATCCTCTATAGCTTATAGAACGGTGGAACGTAGTAGGCCAATGCTATTGGGGTTTTATTTTGATGCTCCAAGATTCGAGTAAGGCTGTAATATATCCAGATATATTATAGTATGCATATGAGACTTGTGGATGGGATTTGGTATGATGGTGTTGTAGCTAATGGGCGAGAGTTTCATAGGGTAAGGCTTGGCTTAATTTAAAGGAAAGGAAAACCTTATGCATTGTGCAGGACTATTGAAATAATTGTAGTGAACATGTATACATGCACAGGTACTCAGAGTTGCAGAAAACAGTGGTATGCAGGACAGTTGCATGACAGCAACAGAAAGGACAAAACCAGCAAGCCAAGAGTTGAGTGAAGTTTATGTATTGAAACTAAAAATGTAAATGTTTAATTGTTTTTATATTGTTTGTGATGCAAAGGCAAGTATCTGAAAGAAAAGAAAAATCCCAATGTAACATTGAAATTTGTACATATTGTTATGTCTTTTTTAAATGAGTTAGATAAAGGAATGAGAAGATAGAAGCCAAAGAGTCATGGCTGTTCACTCCAAATTCCTTGTGGAATACAAACAGTCATGGGATGAACTCTATATATAATATAAAATTGATATGCATAGAGAAGTTAGAGAGAGGAAGGATAGAGAATGCAAAGTATAGAAGATTGACGCAGAGAAGATAAGGAAGAGAGAAGTAGAAAGAGATGCTACAAAACAGAGCTGATATCTGAGGCAAATCAGCAAAAATTTATTTTGATAAATTGAGGAAGTTGGAGCTTCCCTATCAAGTTCAAGCTTGATAGCTGTCAGTTGTAGCTGACTGTGGTTGGAGCCTCCTGTAGGTTGGTGCCTACAAAAATTGAAGGGAGTTGGAGCTTCCTTGCAAGTTTTAGCTTGCAGAATTGAGGTTGGAGCCTCTTATAGGTTGGTGCCTGTAGAAAAACAGTGGTGAGAGGGAGTTGGAGCTTTCCTTTGCATCACAACAATAATAAGATGTGGTTTTCTCCCTTTATGGGTTTCCACTTATATCTGCTGTCTCTATCTGTGTTGCTTGTGTGTTAAGATGATTTGCCAAATCTGCTTAATGTTTTCTGCTCTCATAAAAATTTTGATGTCACATTAATTTAATACTTGCTGCAACTTATTAAGACTATTCATATATTAAGGCTGGTTATAAAAGTAAGTTGTAAATAAGCTGATGAAAATTTTAAAAAGCTCATGTATGTGTTAAACTGATTCACCCCCCCCCCTCTCAGTTTAACTAAGAATTCAACAATTGGTATCAGAGCAGGTTCCTTTTATACCATTTTAACCACTGAAAAGAGATCCTAGGCCTCCAAGATGGCTAGTCAAGAAGGAAGCTCAACCAATAAAGCCCCTTTCTTCACTAGTACTAATTATGCCTTCTGGAAAATCAGAATGAGAGCATACATAATGTCTTTAGGAATAGAGGTATGGGCTGCTGTAGAATTTGGATATGCCCCAAAGGCAACTGACCGAGAAAGAGAAGCTATAAAATAATTGTAGCAAATGCAAAGTCCATGAATGCAATCTTAAGTTGACTTTGTGAGGGTGAATTTATCAAAATAATGCACAGTAAGACTTCTAAAGATATGTGGGACACTCTAGAGAATATCCATGAGGGAAATAAAAAGGTAAAGACTGCCAAACTTCAAGTATATAGAGCCCAGTTTGAAAATTTAAAAATGAATGATGATGAAGATGTTGGCAGCTTCTTCCTAAAAGTTGCAGAAATTGTTAACAATATGAAAGCTCTTGGAGAAACCATACCAGAAAGTATAATTTTGAAAAACATTTTAAGAACTCTTCCATCCAGGTTTAATCCCAAGGTGTCTGCAATAGAATAAATAGTTGATTGGGAGACCTTGACCATGAACTAGCTACTTGGAAATCTAACAGCATATGAGATGAGGCTCCCACAAAAGAAGCCAAGTACGAGGGAGGCAGCCTTTAAAACAGAAAAGAAGAAAGAAGAAGAGGAAGACATATGCTCTTGCTTGGATGAAGAAGAGGAAAAATTTGTCAATAAACTGGATAGAGGCTTAGGTAAATACAAAGGTAAACTTCCTTTCAAATGCTTTAACTGTGGAAGAGTTGGAAACTGTGTTGCTGGCATTCCTTGGCTTAAGAGTGCAAGGAATCAAAGGCTCAAGAATTGCAAAAATACAGAATAAAGAACTGGCAGAAGAAAGAAACAAGAGAGTAAAATCTCCAATGCTCAATATCAGAAGACAAAGAGCATCTCAAGATTTAGATGAACTCCTCAAGTGAAGAAGGAACCTCTCAATTTTTATTTACTACTATGAAGAACTCATGTACCTTATCATGCTTTCGCTAGAATATGAAGAAGAAGAAGGTGAAGTCGACCTTGAGGGGGAGCTAAGAAGTGCTCTGGAGGAGATTGACAGACTCAAACTGAAGTGCAGAAAACAAAAGGACATTCTCCTCAAGTATGTAAGAGAAGAGAAGAATTCAGAAGCCCTCATGCAGCTGAAGGTAGAGCTTGAAGAGGCCAAGAAGATAGAAGACATATTACTTCAGAAAATCAAGGATAAAACTCAAGAACAAGAGAAGCTGGAAGAAGAAGGGCAGCAAAGTGTAAGGAGGAAGCAAAGTCAGTGTTCCTGAGTGAGTGCCTGGGTAACACCTCTCAAACAACAAGCTCTAGTAATTTGAACGAAATTCTGGATGCTCAAAGATCTCCTCTGATAAAAACTGGAATAGGCTATGAAGGAGAATGAAGTAAAATCAAAGAAAGGGAAAACAAAGAGATTATTTTTGTAAAAGCAAAGAAGAATGATGAAGCAGCTCAAACAATTCCTACAAAAGAAGAAACATGTAATCAGAAGAAACCTCTAGTAACAAAGAATGCAATAAATACTAAGACAATAGAAAAAGGATCATATACCCCTGAGTATGTCAAATTTGGAAGCCATCAAAGGAGATTCTTCCCTCCTATGAAGAATGCCACCTATTATGTCTGTCACAAGCTGGGACACATTACTGCATATTTTCATGCAAGGAGGAGTAATTGAAACTAGCAAAAGATGCAAACAGTGAAGAGACTGCCTCAAGCAAACAAATGGAGAAGACAACCTTACATCAGGTATGCAAATAGTTTCTATGGTTACTGTTTTTATTGTAAGGAATTTGGCCATAAAATCATTGAGTGTAGAAAGTATGGACAAAGATTGATGTTCAACACCTCAAGGAGGTTTATGAATCAAAGAAATTTTGTTCATATCACAATTTCGCAAAAATTATGATCAAATGTTGTGTATGCAATCAAGTTGGACATATGCCTTCCAAATGTCCTCTAGAAGATGTAGTTCATCACCCCACAAAAAGATATACCAAACAAAAGTTAAGTGCTTCCAAAGGGATAAAGAAGGTGAATGGGGAACAGACTTGGCTCTGTAACTTCTCATCTCAAAAGCGTGAGAGTTTGACAAGTGGGTTGCCAAAACACATGACTGGAGACAGAAGCAAGTTTATAACTCTTGATGAAAAGAAATCTGGAAATGTTACTTTTGGTAATGATAAATTAGGAAAAATAAAAGGAAAAGGCCCAGTCAGCCTAGAGAATGGCAGAGGAAAGGCCCAAGATGTACTATTTGTAGATGGACTGAAAGAAAATTTGTTGAGTGTTAGTAAAATGTGTGATAAAGGTTATGAAGTTCTTTTTAGAGCACAAGATTGTGAAGTCAGATCAAGCACCACAGGTAAGATTTTGCTCAAGGGAGATCGAACAGAGATTAACGTTTACATTGTGAAAGAGGAAGATGAAGCATGTCATCTTAGCAAACTTGAGGAGTCATGGTTATGGCATAAAAGGTTGGGACATCTCAACTTCGTTCACATCATCAGACTAAGCAAGAAGAAAGTTGTCAAAGACATGCCAGAAATAAAAAGGCCTTCTAATACCATATGCAAATCTTGTCAACTGGGAAGATAGACCCACACATAATTTAAGGCCAAAGATGAGTTATCAACAAGAAGACCACTTCAGCTTGTGCACATGGACCTATGTGGACCTGCAAGAACTAAAACTCCAAGTGGAGAATCCTACTTCATGTTGATAATAGATGATTTCTCTAGAATGACAGGGGTTGCATTTCTCAAGAATGAATCAGAAGCTCTGGAAAAATTCAAAATATTCAAAGCTATAGCAGAAAATCAGACAGGATGCAAGCTAAAATGCATCAGATCAGACAGAGGAGGTGAATTCACCGATTATGACTTTGTAGACCTATGAAATTAAAATGGCATAAAGAAACAATTTACTATTGCAGGGACACCTCAGCAGAATGGAGTAGCAGAGAGACAAAATAGGTCTGTACAGCAAATAGGTAGAGCCATGATGCAAGAGAGTAATATTCCTCAAACCTTCTGGGCAGAAGTAGTACACACAGTCGAGCATATTCTAAACAAATCCCACTTAAGGCCAAGCAGTGACAAGAATCCCTATGAACTATGGCATGGGAAACCAGCTTCAACCAAACATTTTAGAATCTTTGGAAGTAAGTGTTACATAAAGAATAATGATGAAAATCTTGGGAAATTTGATGCAAGAGTAGATGAAGGGATATTTCTAGGATATGCTTCCAAAAGTAAAGGGTACAGGTGCTACAAAAAGACTCTTCAAAAAATAGTAGAAAGCATTGACGTGAGATTTGATGAAGAACTTCCAAACAATACACGAGATACAGACTACAACAGTCCATTAGACAACCATGAAGAAGAAAACCAAGATGATGATGAAACAAGAAAGACAACATAAGATGCTGAACTGAGATCGAAATCCCCATCAAGATACACTCAGAAGAATCATCCAGAAGATCAGATCATTGGAGACAAGAGAGTAGGGGTCCAGATAAGAAGGAAGCTAACTGAACAGACAGAAGAGGTATACATAGCCATGTTATCACAAATATAGCCATAGGAATTTGAAGAAGCTAGCAAGGACAAGTCTTGGGTGAATTCTATGAATGAAGAATTGGACCAAATTGAGAAGAACAATACCTGGGAACTAGTTCCTAGACCCACAGAGAAAAATGTCATAGACTCAAAATGGGTATTCAAAAATAAAATGAATGAGGAAGGACAGGTAATCAGGAATAAATCCAAACTTGTCTGCAAAGGATATTCACAAATCGAAGGACTTGATTACGATGAAGCATTTTCCCCTGTAGCTAGAATGGAAGCCATCAGAATTTTTCTGGCCTTTGCATGCTACAAAGACTTCAAGATATATCAAATGGATGTAAAATCTGCTTTTCTGAATGGAGATCTAGAAGAAGAAGTCTACATGGAACAACCAAAAGTTTTCTCTTTAACAAACAAAGAAAACTATGTGTGCAGACTGAAGAAGGCTCTTTATGGACTGAAATAGGCTCCTCATGCTTGGTACTCAAGACTGGATAAGTATTTGCAAAAACAAGGCTTTAAGAGAGGTAGAGTAGACAACAATCTATAAATAAAATCCCATGAAAATGAACTCCTGATTGTTGTAGTATATGTTGATGACATTATGTTTGGAAGCAATAGAGATGAACAAGCAAAATGGTTTTCTGAGAGATGAAATCAGAGTTTGAGATGTCCATGATTGGAGAGCTCAGTTTCTACTTAGGACTTCAAATTCAGCAAAATAATAGAGGTACATTCATTTCATAGGAAAAATACTTAAAAGAAATGTTGAACAAGCTCAAAATGGAGGACAGCAAACCTGTGTCAACTCCCATGATCACAGGATGAAAGCTATGTGTTGATGATGGATCTGCTGATATAGATCAAAGACTCTATAGATCCATGATAGGAAGTCTACTGTACCTGACAGCATCAAGACCAGACACCATGCTAGCAGTAGGACTAGTGGCTAGATATCAAGCAGCACCTAAAAAAAATCACCTTCTTGCAGTCAAAAGAATATTCAGATATCTACAAGGAACTGCACAGTATGGAATTTGGTATCCAAAAGGAAAAAGCTTCACTTTGAAAACATACACAGATGTAGATTGGGCTAGTTGTGTGGATGACAGGAAAAGCACAAGTGGAGGTACATTCTATCTAGGAGAAATTCTGGTGGCATGGCTTAGCAAGAAACAAACAAAGATTTCTCTATCTACAACAGAAGCATAATACATAGCAGCAGCAACATGCTGTACACAAGTCATATGGAAGAAGCAAACCCTCCAAGACGTGAAGGTAAGCATTGATGAACCTATCTCAATTAAATGTGATAATACAAGTGCTATAAGCATATCAAAAAATCCTGTGCTTCACTCAAAAACTAAACATATCCCAATCAAGTATCATTTTCTCCGAGAACAGGTGGCTCAAAAGGTAGTAAAGCTAGAGTATGTACCAACAAAAGAACAAACAACAGATATATTTACCAAACCTCTTGCTAGAGAACCATTTGAATATTAGAGAGATAGACTAGGGGTAGTATCTGTAGATGCTACTCTCTGATATGAAGAGAAAGCACATTTTTAGGGGGAGAACAGAAACAAAAATATCATTCCAGGGGGAAATCAGCCAGCAAGGGAAGCATGAAACAGGTCCTTAGGATCAAAGGATTATGGCAAGAATACATCCAGCATAAAAGAGTCAATGAAAAGGCTAAAGGGTCAGTATTTTAGATTTAATCCAAAGTTTGGAGCAACAGGGTACAAAGTCAGATGATCCGAGAGAGAGGAAATGCAAGAAATGTTGAAAAAGGATAAAATCAAAGGATCAAAGGATAGAATCTACACTAAGAGATGTGCAACCCCTTACCATTGATGTCAAAGGGGAAGGAAGAGCTAGCAACAAAAGGAAGGGTCCTAAAAGGAAAATAGAGTAAGTATATTGCCATCAATGCTAGAGGGGGAGACTATTGGAAATGTTGTCATTGATGGAAAAGGACAACAGCAGAGACAAAGACAGACAAAAGAGAAGCAAGCAGCTCAAAGGAGACAACATAAATGGAAAAGGAGCATAAAGGAGCAGCACTTGAATCAGCAATAAGGCAAAGTAGAAGACAGGGAACAGAAGTAGAGAACTGCATAGGCTGCATAGAACTGTAGAGGAGACCTACAACGTACCTGTAGAGGGACCTGCATAGGCTACATGATGCAAGGAAGAAGGCCATGGAGTTGAAGACCTGGTTGAAGGAAGTTTTCAGAACCAGTACGTGTTAAACCCTGTGTGAATATGGTTGGCTTCCATAAATTTGTGATATAACTCTGAATAGGGCTCGGTGATGATGCAGTGTATAATATGAATCAAATTGCCGATTGGAGGAATCGATCACTGAAGGGATCGACTCTCAACAAGTAGTAAGTGTTTGCCTGGTTTTATATGTATGTATAGGATGGAGTCTGCAGTGGATCGAACTCTTTTAGTCTCCGTGGAAGGAAGGCTCGATTTCCTTTAGGCTCTGAACCATTACGCTACGAAGAGGTCTAGAGTGTTAATCTCAGTGTGAAGAAGGAATTTGTTCCCTGAGCTATATTTGGCTTATGCAGCTTCAGCTTAACCCCACATGTAGAAGATTCTACCTTTGGAATTCATTTGTTACTGATACGAATTATATCGCATAGAGTGAATGAGCAATATCAATTTTGTTAGTCAATATTGAGCTCCAAACGAAAGCCTGACGGAAATGACATCAGTCGAGAAGACGGAAATGACGCTTTGATTTGGGAGAGAACTGTGTGCCAAAAGAACTAGCCAGAGTAAAGGCGGAATGACGATTCAGTGGAAGAGCAATGAAGGAAACAAAATAAATGGTGGAGCTATGTATCAAAGGGAGAAGAACCAAAAAGAGAAGTTATAAATCAAATAAAAGAATTTTTGATAATATGCAGGACGGAAGCATGTGCAAACCGGAACCATGAAGGAACAATGATAGTGGGTTTGGAACACCCGATGGTTTTTATCGCACCACCTGTTGGGGTTCCCATGTTTTGGCCAGGTTGACAAGACCAAAAGATGATACAACATAGAACCACTTTCAGACCTTAGGATCTAGTCCTCCTAGGTCCAGAGAGGGATCTCTCTAGATGAGTCAAAGTGTATGTCTTTGAAGCTCTAAGTTGTGATTTTAGGCTAGTTATAGGCCCAGGGTTGTTTGTTTGGTCGTTTATGTTTGGTTGCTGGGAATCAGGAAAGAAGGATCCAACACAAGACAAGGATGAGCAAAGAGGAAAACTAGACAAAGGTAGATAATTCAGAGAACATCAAGGCCATTGGGAAATGGAGTCAAGAAAGGATTTATTTGTGATTGATGTGCAAGCTTTCAGTGGGCTAGTCATCTAGAGCATTTGGATCTTATAGGATGGTTGGCGAGGTGGAACATTAAAGGCTGAAAATGAAGGAAGGAGAACCATCCAATTCTATCTATAGATCAAACAGAGTCATTTGGAATGAGAGTCGCAAGGTTCTAGACCTCCTAGTGTTCTCAACACATTCAACTAGATCCTAGCAAGAACATATAAACACAGATTTCATTAATTCATACATCAGAGAGCAGGCAATAACATCCACTACATTGGTTAAACCAATTGAAATCAATATTCAGATACACATGTAAGCAGAAAACATAAAGGGCTGGGAGAGCAACAACATAAGGTACCTATCAAGGGTAAATCTTATGCCAAACTTCTGATGCGAGCCAGTAGAAATGGAATGAAATGAAATTAGACACAGAGATAAGAAAACATCACCAGCTGCTTTAGATCAGGATCCAAAGAAATATGCTTGTTATATTAAAAACAACACCAATCAGGTACATCATTGCCCACATCTTGAACATTCAATTTGAATACATCAAATCTCAGCCTATCTTACAATATTACACAAAGAACTCGTCTTAAGGGGAAAATGCTTGCGTTACACTGATATCTCATCAACAACCAACAACAATTTCCTTCTGTGCTTTATAGCAGAGGATGAACAGAAGATTGACTGAGGGGGGTAGGTGAACACTAAATGTAACATTAAACATAAAAATGAATGCAGGGCTGAGACCCATTCTGTTTGAATGCTGAGTATTTAATTCCTGTCACCTCTTTATGTAGGAGTGATTTTCTCTGGATATGATTTTGACATATTTTGGCTGTGGTACTCCTGGTGCTTTAAACAAAAATAAAATAAACTACTGAGAAGTCTGCCATATAAATGCTCTGGTGGTTTTGAACTGTTGTCTGGTGGAAATTCCTTCAGGGACATTATGCATAATAAAAGCTGTATGGGCGCCTTGTACTTTGATGGAGAAAAGCATTCTACTGACAATCAAACCCTGATGTTACCTTTTACTTGCGTTTAGGGCCTTCGATCGACCCTCAGGGTCTTCACACTGGTGCTTTGCCTCTTAAACTACTGCATTATGGATCCAAATCTTCAGTCCTTAGTACTGAAAACTATACTCATAAGCGGGTCTTTCTACTGCTCGATAAATGTTTCGATTCTGCAAGATCTAGACTTTAATGGCGGCGGATAGGGTTGCGGATTTTCAAAACCTGTCCTTTGGTGAAATTTATACCTCAGCCACCCTTCTTGACATTGCATTGGAGTACTAGCACCCATCTCAGCTATCTGTCTGCGCGACACGCCATTGAAGAGGTACGAATGCATCATGGCGGTTTTCCGCCTCTGATAAACCTGCAATAACACGAAACCTGCGAAGAAAATCATAGACGAGTTGGCGGATGATGTGGAGGAGGATAAAGGTGGTGCAGACGGTGACATGGCGGAGAAAAATGCAGAGGAACAATGGAAATCTGTTCTGGTGGAGGTGGCAGTCTGCAGAGCGAAAACGAACGAAAAATGTTAAAAAACACGAAACGCACCAATTATATTCCATGGAATGGGAGGAAGTACGGAGGGTGCACGTGGAGATGACGTGGCGGGACCAGGGACAGTGGAAAAGTCAGCGGTGGATGCGCAATTATGGACCGTCGATCATGGCGGAGATCAACGGTGGAGGACGACGGAGAGCAGGCCAGGACATGGACTATCGCGTGCGCAACTGTATTAACTGTCGTGCATCTTGGGCGGGTGATGGTTGTTGGATGGCCCGTCCCAGATCGGACGGTCTACAGCGATTTCGCTGGGCATCCGTGTCCGGACAATAACGCGCGAAGGATGGAGTTAACGGGCGGGATTGGCGGTTTTGAAATCGTACAAAAGGACAGGTGTTGAGCGCTGAGTGGAATTGCTGGCCAACGAGGGAAAACCGCCCTCCGCCCAAAAGCGGTGCGAAATAAACCAGGCAGTTTTGGAATAGTGCTCGGGCCGGGGGGGGGGACCACCGTGGTGGGTGGATTCTGCACCGTCAGATCTATACAGATTGACGGTCGAGATCGCGCCCGATATGGATTGACTGCAGACCATTGATTCATTGGATTTAAATGGACGGCGGAGATGAACTGCGGGGGACCAAGGTGTACGGCCATGAGAATTTTGGAGCGACCCCCCACAGTGAATAACAGCCGTTGGATCTGGCGGGCAAACGAACGGTGGGGATGCAAGCAGGGGACCAATGGGTTAATAAAAAATATATAAAACTTTATAATAAAGTTCCATGTAGCGTATGGTAGAGAAAAAGGTTAACAACAGGAACTTCATAATATAAATTTTTATTACAAAGTTCATGATATAATATGTAACGGGAAAGGAAAGAGGCGGGGCTTTATAATAAGGTAGGAAAGTGGGTTTTAAAGCCATTTTAAAATGAAATTAAAGGCTAGAAGGGGTAACGATAGGGAGATGGAGGGGAATTTGGGAAAAAAAAGGGTGCGGGGATTTTAAGAGGGTATTTAGGGGGTTGATGGGGGGAAATAGAGGGGAACAGAGGCATTTTAATAGAAGGAGGAGAGAGGGCAGAAAAGGACATTTTGCAGGGGTGCAAGGAGTAACAGTAGGCCTTTTATTAATGGATCAGCAGATAGGATTTGTATTAGGCATAGCTCTCAGAGACTTCAAGGAGGATGGTTTTCCAGGGGAAAGGCATTCCTTGAAGGCTCCACAATAATCTAGCCCCCAGCTTGCTTGTCAAGAATTTCATAGGGGGGCTAACAGTGGCTCCACATGGGGATGGCTTCTTCTTGAAGGAGTCAGGAAACCAGAAATGATCTTTGGAGTAGACCAGATGCCTGCTGCTTGGCACATCCCTTTCTTTCTTCAATTTTTAGCTGCCACAATATGATAGGAACATCAGCAGAAAGACTTTCCAAACCAAACTACCTACCCAAACTACAGTCCTAAAAATTTCCCTTTGGGTGCATTTAAGCTAGCAGACCCTTTATATTTTATTTTCAAAACAAAAACAAAACTATCCTAAATCTACCCTTATTTCTCCATGAGGCCAGATTAGACTGTTGGCCTCATATGCTTCTCTACCTAATCTAACATCTGTTGGGATTAAACTGTCCAACAGATTTCTTCTCCTACATTCTAATACAGGAAATTGAAAAACATCCAAGCCAGGATTAGACTGTCTGACTTGCTGGAGTGAAGACTCGTGGAAAACTAAAAACAAAACTGTGAAGGCATGAAATCTGCAGTTTTGAAACATCCTTTTTTCTCCGTGACTCAGGTTTTGAGAAAATTAGAGTCACTTCCTTTCCTTCCCTTTCAGATCTGGTTTTAGGCATGTTAGAGCTGATTCTTCCTTTTCCTTTGCTGGTCCAGATTTTGAGCATATTAGGACCAACTATTCTACTCCCTTTGGCTCAGATTTTGATCATGTTTGAGCCACTCTTTTTGCCTTTCGGAGGTTCAAGTTTTGAGCATGTCTGAACCTCTCTCTTCCTTTCTTTTTTTTTTCTTTCTTAAAAGGGATAAAACTGCAATGATATATACAATGGAGAGTGAAACTGGAAACTGAAATTTAGCAGAATTAGTGCTTGAGCATCCTGCCATTGACAGGACCCCCAAACAGCTCTGTACCATCAAGTTCTTGTAAGAAAAATGCATTAGGACCCACAGTGGCTTGAATGATATATGGTCCTTGCCACAAGTTGTCAAACTTTCCATGTTTACCTTTGTCCTCCCTTCTTGAATCCCATTTCAGAACTTTGTCCCCAAATTTGAAATCTGAAGCTTTGGCTCTTTTGTCAAACTGCTTCTTTATGCTTTCCTGCACTCTGAAAACTCTGCTATAAACCTGCTCCCTTTTTTGCTGCAGATGGATAGTCTCATTGATTCTTCTCACCATACTGTTTTCCTCTGTCTGAATCTCTTGAACAAGCTTAATCACTGGTACTCTCAGGCTGGTAGGAAAAACTGCTTCGGTTCCATAGACAAGCTGGAATGGTGACATGCCAATGGATTTCTTTGTTGTGAGCCTGTCTTCCCACAAAGCATGTACCAACTTTTTATGCCATGACTTTTTATTTTCTTCCAGTAGCTTCTTAATGATTGTGACCAAGCTTTTGTTAGATGATTCAGCTAATCCATTACCCTGGGGGTAATAGGCAGTTGAATGACCAAGTGCTATTCCATACCTGTGACAGAAATCCACCATTCTCTTGGATCCGAAAGCAGCAGCATTGTCAGTGATTATTTTCTTGGACAGCCAAACCAAGACAGGATGAAGTCTTCTAGGAACCTAATTATGACAGAATCAATGGCATTCCTAGTGGGTATGGCTTCTATCCATTTGGTGAAGTAATCTGTAGCAGTTAGGATCCATTTGTGTTTCCCAGAAGAAGAGGGGTGAATTTCCCCAATAAAATCTAGGCCCCATTGCATGAAGGGACCTTCGATAGTGATTGGCTGTAAATGGAGGGGGAGGAGATTTCTTCTGCCTTCGAAGATTTGACATTTGTGGCAAGTAAGAGTCATTTTATGGACATCATTGAAGAGTGTAGGCCAATAGTAACCAGCCCTGAGTATCTTATTTGCAGTGGCTTTCCAACTCAGGTGGCCTCCACACTCCCCAGCATGGAATTCTTGTTTGATTCTTTCAGCTTCAGTTTCAGACAAACATTTCAACAATAGGCCATTTGGATTCTTCTAGTATAGGTTTTCATTCATAATGCAGTAATTTCTAGCTTTGAGTTTTATGAATCTGGCCTTGGTTTTGGACAGTTTTGGAGGGGCATTGAGATTGGTGAGCACATAAAGGATATCAACGTACCAAGGAGAGTTCTGAAACTGCTCCTCAACAGTTGGATGGGGCAATCCTTCATGCTCATCTAAGGCATTCATCATGTTAATGTCAAGGGCCTGCAAGTTTGATTCAGCCATTAACTGGGCCAGGCCTTGACCTTTGATCAGCTTGGTGGGTTTTATTTCAAGGTCGTATTCCAAGATCGTAGCAATCCATTTGCCCCTTTTCCCATCAGGGTCCTGGGACAAGATATCTTTAACCACTATATTTGGCACATAGGCTAAGGTGTGAGAATGCAGAATGTACACCCTAAAGTCTTTTAAGGCCTTTACCAGGGCATAGGCCTGCTTTTCCATAATGTTGTATTTTAAGGGTGCGTCTCTTAAGGCTTTGATGAAAAAGGAAATTGGCTGTTCAATACCTCCTGAATTCTTTTGCAGCAAGACTGCAACTATTGTATGCTTGGAAGAAAATGAAAAGACCAGAAAATCTTTTGAGAATTCTGGGCTGATAAGGATAGGGGCCTGAGTGAGTGCAAGTTTTACTGACTCAAAATATTTCTTGGCTTCAACAGTCCACTTAATTCCTGCACCTTTCTTTAACATATCAGTCATTTTCCTAAGGTGCTCAACAAGATTGGGAATGAATCTCCTAAGGAAATTGATATTCCCAATGAAAGACTGTAACTCCTTGAAGTTTCTCGGATGAGTAATTTGAAGTATTCCCTCAACCCTCTTTGAGTCTATCCTAATCCCTTTCTCAGATATAATGTGACCAAGAAGTTTTCCTTCTTGCAGCCCGAACACAGTTTTCTTAGGATTCAAGGACAGGCCATACCTTCTACATTTTTCAAAGACTTTCCTCAGATGTTCCAAGTGTTCCTCTTCAGTTTTAGAAAAGACAGTCAATTCATCTAAGTAGATAACTATGAAGTGCCCTATCTCATCCAAGAAAGCTATATCCATCGCTCTCTGGAAGGTAGCCCCAGCATTTGATGCAGGCAGGGCCTGCAAACCCCAGAAACTTTCCTCTTCATGCATATAAAACATGCACCTCAAATAATTGCCCAATTCAACTTCAATACACGGCAATTTTCAACAAATGTGCGGAAGCTTGTAATTTCACATACATACAAAATGTAAATCAATTTCAATCATACCATTCATTAGTCCCTCAATTCCATTCTACCACCACAAATTCACATGACTTTTAATATTGGATACAATTATAAGCCAACAAAAGAAATGTGCTCTTGTTTCTTTTTAACAATCTTAACATTGTTTACTCAATCCAAACCATAAGCAATTAAATACCATCCATCCTTTCCTCAAAGGACATCAACCCACACAAATCACTGGATTAACTCCAGGAGCACTTTACACAAATCCATGATGCGCCCTCATTCCATTAGCTTTGATATTGGTTAACTAAATCAACACATTCACAATCCAGCTCAGCTTATATCAACAACACACTTACTTACCTTTCTCGTCGCTCTTCAACGCTTTGACTTCCCTTTTTCCATTTGCAAAAATCTGGAAAAAGAAACCTCTGCGTCCTATTGACTTACAGTTCCTCCACACAACCTCAATCAAATTCTGAAAAGGTTTCAACAAAAATCCTCTGCACCCACACTTGAAACTGCTTGTTTTTAATGCCAGCACTCCCAAACTTACAATTTACCAGAATTTAAATGGGCAAATTAACTTACTTACCGTCCCCTCAAATCTTCAACGTGCGCATTTATTCAATTGTTCTGTGTTGTTTACTCACACTTTAAAAAGTTTGTCTCTTCATTATAATTGCGCTCTACAAATATCAAACCAGAACTGGAAATCAACTTCTTGGAATTTGAATTACACAGGCTTTTAAATTTGATTCGATCCAGAAATGCATCACTCTATATCAGGCTTGAAATTCATCGACTTGTCAAAGCAAACAAATTGTCTCCTTTTAACCATACTTCTATCTGCGCTGAAGAATTAAATCGATCTCCATAGTTCTTCATTCAACAATCTGCAAATTAACTCTGCGTTAAAGAAATTTTACTCTCTCTGCGTTAGGATTGTATTTCAGAAGTTTCATAGGGTCTTTGCTGGCAACTTCCAAGGCCATAATCTCATTGATTCTGCCAATCGAACCCAGAATGCTTGTACGATTCCCATTGATGTCAGAATCGATCTCTGCAATTTAAAGAATTTCTTCACACTAAAACAAATGCGTTTATCTTAAAAGAGAGAACGCAGAGAGATGAGCCTCTGCAAACATAAAAAAGTGTTCAAATTGAAGACGATTCAAACATAAATCGATATTCATTCCACATCACCACTATTTCGGATTCTAACTCTGCAAAATAATAATGGAACAGAACTTCAACGTGCCTGTTGCTTCCGATTCATAATGAATGCTTTCAGATTGCTGTGTAATACTTGGCAATTACATTCATTTGAACTATGCGTTATCTGCATCCCATTTCAATTAATAACTGAATATTGATATTAACAACATCGATTCTTCTAATTTATGTGCAGAGTTTTATATACAAAGCTTATCATAAGAATTTCAACGTCTTTCTGCCAAATTCAAGTGTGGTATCACCGTATAGAATTGAAAGTTCAATTTCTCTCACTGAGATTCATAAAATTGATTCTTAAATCTATAATTACATCAATAGTCTACATGCGCACCTTTATTTGAAACCTCAATCACAGCAACTGATCAATCGATCAACACATATAACTTTGGAAAACACTTTCATATAAAACAACCCGAAATTACTTACAAATTTTCCTTCCTGGCCAAATATTCCAGATTGATGGCCCTCTACAAACTGCCCGAAGGCGTCCAAGCAGAAAACCTCTCACTTTCTACTCACACTCACTCACAATCTCCTCTCATGCCTTTGAGGCTTGATGAATTTATACAATTTTAAAAATGATCTAATTTAATGCTCAATCCCCTTAATATCTCAATATCACTAAAATATCTCAACAAATCCTATTATCTATAATCTTATCACTTTATATCCTTAACTAACCAAATTCCCTCATATCCTTTTAATTAATAAAAGGATATTTACAAAATCCTCACTTTCTCCTATTTTATTTATAAAATATTAAAAATTGTCACACCCCCTTTTCTAACATATTTACAAATAAAAAAATGTCTTTGATGCTCCTGCATCAGACTCCCCATGTAAGAAAATTCATGACCACCTGGTTATAAGTTTGGATAATTATTTCCTCCTGGATCCCAAATTTTATTTTGTAATCTTTCCTTGCTTGTCAATTGCTTTACTGATGTTGTTATCTGTTGTTGTCCTCCAGGTTTCCATATTTTGTGTTGTAATGCTCCACTTGCTTTGCCTTCAAGATCTGCTACTCTCTTCCTCTTGTTGTCACTCCTTTTCTTTCTTATTGCCGTCTTTCTCTGGGATGTTTTTATCATTAACCTCCTTATCAACTCAATTTCTCTGTCCAGTATATCTTCTGTCTGCTGATTGTTTCCAGCATCTTCAATAAAACATGTTGCTCTAGCTATCACTATGGATGTTGCTGCCTTCCAAAATTCCTTTCCCTCTGCAACATTCCTTTGCTCGTCATTTGCAATTTCATCTGCAACTTCTTTCTCTGGTTCAAATGTCTCCAGCAAACATTTCAGCATTTCATCAACATGCTGCAATTTAACTCCAGCATAACCTCCATCTTCTCCTTCGACAATCTTCAGTAATTGTCCAGTATCATCTTGATTGATTCTGGCAATCAAATCAAGTTCTTCCAACACTGTAGCTTCATCCTCTAACACTGTAGCAGTTCCAAAATTTTGTCCACCAGTCTTCTCTTGGCTATCCAGACAAGCCAACTCTTTCTTGTCACCCATGGTAACAAGCTTCTGCATATGAGACATGACTGTCTCATCCACTACCTGCAACAGTTCTTCTTCTTCCAAGAAAATTCCAAGTGATGAACTGTCTTCTATATCACCTGTAAACACAATCAAATTGTCAGCATCAAAATCACAAGACCCACTGGTCTCACTTGTTGATTCAGTCATCCGCAGCTCCAAGTCTTCTTCAGTACTCAGAAAATCTTTACTGACTTTCTCTTCAGCTTTCTCTGGCAACACTCCAGTATGCTGCTCTGAGTTCCTTCCCAACTCCTCTGTCAGCACATCAGTATGTTGATTTGCATTCACCATGAGACTGTCAGCTAGTCTCGATTTCTTACCATCCTCTGCTCCAGAACTGTCATTCATGAAAACTTTCCTGCCTTGCTTCCTCAGCAAATCATCCTGCACATAAGTCCTCTGTCTCTTCAATTCTCTTCTCTGGAGATCTAGTTTCCTATACAATTCAACAATTTCATTAAGAGTAGAATTCGGAAACTTCAAACAATTTTCCATACCTTCACCAGCTCTTGACTCATCATCAAATGGTCCTTCTCTCTCTACACCAATATTCTGATTAGACTTCTCTGTCTTCGTTTCCTCCTGAGATCTTGCTATCTCAGCATCGATCTGAACAGCCTTCAGATTCAATTCTCTCTCCTGAACAAACTCTAAAGCTTTCTCATCTCCCTGTACTGTATCTGCAAACATACACAACTCGTTAGTTTTAAAACTACAAGACCTTTCAGTCTTGACTGCTTCTTCCAACACATCCTTCTGAACAAATCTGCATGTGGAATCTTCAAATTCCAACTCTGGCTCAAGAAATCTAAGTCCTTTCTTCAATAAGGCAATCACACTTTGCCTCAACTTCACCTGCAATTGTCACCAAATCACTCTTTTTCCCTTCAGTGGAAAGATCCATTTTCTATTCTGATCTTCCTGCTCTTGCAGCCATTCTTCTAGTACCTGCAATTGTACCTTTATTACTGCAATCTCTCTCTCTCGAACTTCTGCAGTCATCTCATCTCTGTGGCATTCCTCTGAACCTCTTCTCTGATCCTCCATGATCATCTTCTCCATGACTTTCTCACTCATCATGATTTGTACTAGCCTCTGCAAAAACAATCTCTTCTGTTGCCACTTACCTCACCAAGCTCTCCTCACTCAGTCTTTTGGTAAGTACTGGTTCACTGCCTCTGGAACCTCTTGAGCACTTTCTCTGCTCTCTCTCCAGGCTATCTCTTCAACTCACCTTCTTCTTCAGGACACTGCAATGCACTTGTCCTCCCTATCCAGCCTTTAGCTAAATGCCAGGTTCACTGCCATCATCTTCTCCGCAACCATAAACTGCATTTACAACTTTCAAATCAGAAAAATCAACTCACCTCTTAAGATCTTGCATGATCTTTTCCTCCCTGCAATCCTGTTCACTTGTGTAGTTTGCATATCAGATTTAGAAATCTGATTTTCCTTTCAATCATTCATCATATATTCAAAAATACATTTCAGTTCTTCAACAAAACCTTCTTGCATTCATTCATAAACAAGCATCTTCTATTTCAACAGAGCCAAGCTCTGAGACCAAAAATGATGCAGGCAGGCCCTGCAAACCCCAGAATCTTTCCTCTTCATGCATATAAAACATGCACCTCAAATAATTGCCCAATTCAACTTCAATACACAGCAATTTTCAACAAATGTGCGGAAGCTTGTAATTTCACATACATACAAAATGTAAATCAATTTCAATCATACCATTCATTAGTCCCTCAATTCCATTCTACCACCACAAATTCACATGAATTTTAATATTGGATACAATTATAAGCCAACAAAAGAAATGTGCTCTTGTTTCTTTTTAACAATCTTAACATTGTTTACTCAATCCAAACCATAAGCAATTAAATACCATCCATCCTTTTCTCAAAGTACATCAACCCACACAAATCACTGGATTAACTCCAGGAGCGCTTTACACAAATCCATGATGCGCCCTCATTCCATTAGCTTTGATATTGGTTAACTAAATCAACACATTCACAATCCAGCTCAGCTTATATCAACAACGCACTTACTTACCTTTCTCATCGCTCTTCAACGCTTTGACTTCCCTTTTTCCATTTGCACAAATCTGGAAAAAAAAACCTCTGCATCCTATTGACTTACAATTCCTCCACACAACCTCAATCAAATTCTGAAACGGTTTCAACAAAAATCCTCTGCACCCACACTTGAAACTGCTTGTTTTTAATGCCAGCACTCCCAAACTTACAATTTACCAGAATTTAAATGGGAAAATTAACTTACTGGAAAATTAACTTACTTACCGTCCCCTCAAATCTTCAACATGCGCATTTATTCAATTGTTCTGCGTTGTTTACTCACACTTTAAAAAGTTTGTCTCTTCATTATAATTGCGCTCTGCAAATATCAAACCAGAACTGGAAATCAACTTCTTGGAATTTGAATTACACAGGCTTTTAAATTTGATTCGATCCAGAAATGCATCACTCTATATCAGGCTTGAAATTCATCGACTTGTCAAAGCAAACAAATTGTCTCCTTTTAACCATACTTCTATCTGCGCTGAAGAATTAAATCGATCTCCATAGTTCTTCATTCAACAATCTGCAAATTAACTCTGCGTTAAAGAAATTTTACTCTCTCTGCGTTAGGATTGTATTTCAGAAGTTTCATAGGGTCTTTGCTGGCAACTTCCAAGGCCATAATCTCATTGATTCTGCCAATCGAACCCAGAATGCTTGTACGATTCCCATTGATGTAAGAATCGATCTCTGCAATTTAAAGAATTTCTTCACACTAAAACAAATGCGTTTATCTTAAAAGAGAGAACGCAGAGAGATGAGCCTCTGCAAACATAAAAAAGTGTTCAAATTGAAGTCGATTCAAACATAAATCGATATTCATTCCACATCACCACTATTTCGGATTCTAACTCTGCAAAATAATAATGGAACAGAACTTCAACGTGCCTGTTGCTTCCGATTCATAATGAATGCTTTCAGATTGCCGTGTAATACTTGGCAATTACATTCATTTGAACTATGCATTATCTGCATCTCATTTCAATTAATAACTGAATACTGATATTAACAACATCGATTCTTCTAATTTATGTGCAAAGTTTTATCTACAAAGCGTATCATAAGAATTTCAACGTCTTTCTGCCAAATTCAAGTGTGGTATCACCGTATAGAATTGAAAGTTCAATTTCTCTCACTCAGATTCATAAAATCAATTCTTAAATCTATAATTACATCAATAGTCTACATGCGCACCTCCATTTGAAACCTCAATCACAGCAACTGATCAATCGATCAACACATATAACTTTGGAAAACACTTTCATATAAAACAACCCAAAATTACTTACAAATTTTCCTTCCTGGCCAGATATTCTAGATTGATGGCCCTCTACAAACTACCCGAAGGCGTCCAAGCAGAAAACCTCTCACTTTCTACTCACACTCACTCACAATCTCCTCTCATGCCTTTGAGGCTTGATGAATTTATACAATTTTAAAAATGATCTAATTTAATGCTCAATCCCCTTAATATCTCAATATCACTAAAATATCTCAACAAATCTTATTATCTAGAATATTATCCCTTTATATCCTTAACTAACCAAATTCCCTCATATCCTTTTAATTAATAAAAGGATATTTACAAAATCCTCACTTTCTCCTATTTTATTTAAAATAACAAATTAATTAATAAAATATTAAAAATTGTCACACCCCCTTTTCTAACATATTTACAAATAAAAAAATGCCCTTGATGCTCCTGCATCAGCATTCA
>JAXQQM020070313.1:0-11118 GCA_034641835.2 Pinus albicaulis
TGTCAACAGTAAATTTGTTAAAATTGGACAACTAGGTCCAAACTCCGGGTTGTGTTGCTCAGATGACGATCCCAATATTTTTATTGGATTCCTCTTTCGGAGAGGTGTAAGATTGATCTAAAGATCATCTCGATCGAATGAGCAGAACATGTACTTTGAATTTGTTCCACTTATGTGCTAGGTCGGCCTGGAATAAAATATTGACTTAAATGTCTTAAAGGACGTGTCACACACCCCCAAAGATTCCTATATATTGGAGAGACTTAGAGTTCATTTGACACACATTAATCTGGAGGAATTCTCTCTCTCTCTTAAGAGCATTGAAGCTACGTATTCTTTGTTTGGGTTGTTCTGGGGTTATGTGTGACACGCTTGGCTGAATGACTTATTGGAGACTTTGCTGGTAGAAGCATCCTGCTATTGCTGTAACGCCACCATTTCTTATCTCTGTTTTGGCTTGTCTTCTACCGATCGATTAGTATGATCTATCTTCTTCAGTGTTGTGCCCTAATCTGAAATGGCATAGAACATACGCTGAAATTAACATGGTATCAGAGCTTGAAGGGGAAGACAATGCCCAATTTATGTTGAATTGCATTTTGTGCAATGTTACCTCTGGAAAAAGACTTGGTGAAGAGGAACTTCTCATGCCCTAGACGCAGCTACAAAAAAAAAAAAAAAAGGCAATGGAATTCTTTACTAATTCTATTCTAGCCGAGCAATTCTCGGAAGGACATCGAATCTGTCTATTGGCATTAATCCTTGTTCTGGGCACAGGAGTATCAATTGAAAAACGAGAGATACAAACGTAACGGAAATCCCTTCGTATTTTCCTACGATGATCTGAAGAACATGCATTACATGTACGCCTCAATCAGCGAATTTCACGACAACGACGCGTAAGCAGCGCTGGTTGGCTTCATTATAGAAAACCTCATCTTTAACCACCGCCATCCCGCCCGTCGTAATAAAAGGGTAAGTTTCTCGTTGCGAGTGAAAGAAAGAGTGGGGAAACTTGCTGTAGGAATTTTCAGGTTTACGCTCCCTGCTGATCCAGAAGAAGGATCTAATATTAATGTTCTTCCTCTATGTATTGGCGATTGCGGTGCCGCTATTCTTTTACTTGATATTTCTGTACATTAAGCGAGAATTTAGATCATACAGAACGGTGTACGTCGAACCTAGACGGTATCCGCATGTGGGTTCATTGTTTGCATTTTGGAGGAATCGAAGCAAACAATTAGAATGGTACGCCCAGATGCTCTCAGATTCCTCCACGCAGACCATCATGGTGGAGCGATTGGGAGGCGTTCGAACAGTGGTGACGACGAATCCCGACAATGTGGAGCACATTGTGAAGACGCGGTTCGACAATTATCCCAAGGGCGAGCCTTTCACGACAATTCTGCACGATCTACTGGGGAAGGGTATCTTCAATTCCGATGGGGACACCTGGAAGTTGCAGAGGAAAGTCGCTAGCTACGAGTTCAACACCCACTCTATCCGCAATTTTGTTCTACGAGTCGTGGAGACTGTCACGCTTCGATGTGAGCCTTCCAGTATCTGAGTTTTGGCAGAATCTTGATGTGGCGACCGAGCTGAACGCTCGGAGGGCCACTGAGTCGATCTCGTTGACGTGGAAGATAAAGAGGGATAAATTGCAAATTTTCAGACTTGCCTTGGAGCTGGGTTTATAAATACAAAGCAAGACCGATTTTTTTTTCAGCTCTTCTCCAAGGATTAATTGTTACCGTTCTCAGAAAATTGTGTGTCCACAAAGTTCTTCGATCTTTGTCCATAAAAAGGGAGGGTTCAATTATCCAAAGAGGAGAGGACAAATTTATAAAGTTTCCAGGTGCTGCATTATCATGAGACCGAACAGTGTATGTGCATAATGTTCTTCCCAGCTTAAGGAGTCGGCTGATATATTTATTCCAGGCTTGAAGATTACCCTTGGGACCGTGTTATTTCTGCCATTTTTCCTGTAGCAGCCTGTCTATTAAGAAGATGGCAGTGACCCTAATGCATGACAAGTAATCTTGATATGACAGTGCCTTATATGGAAATGGCCTTGACAATACAGTAAATTTGTTCTATAACAGTGACCTTGATGTAAGAACTATGATATATATATAACAGTGAGTTATATGATAGTGACCTTGATTTGTCAGTGTACTTCGTTGGTGCTAGACTCAGTGATCTTTTCTGCAGAGGTTCTCATTTTAAAGGAGACCTCTATAATGCAGGAGTGCATAGATCATGAAGTAGATTTTGTCTCTAAAAGTGAAGCTGGAAAATCCTCAGCAAATTCTTTCAGGCTGGTGGTTGTGAGCTACACATAGGTGTCTTCAAGTCATTTGAAACTCTATACATACTTGGAAAGTGATCAATCTGTTGAAACCGATCCTGATAAGAATTTCTGGGTCTGATATCAGATGGCAGTAGTGAATCAAATCATTCTGAGAAAACTGTATGGAAGGAGTCATCTATATGTACAAAGACTTGGAATAATTCACTATAATTCATGAAAGTCTCGAACTTGCTGTGACAGTTGTGTTTTGTTGTCCCTAGTTTGAGTTTTTTGATCTTGAGTTCGAGCTCCTTGGAGGCTCATACGTGGGTAAGGATGGTCAAAGATCCTACTGGTGGTGAATAAGAACAACACTGTAGATTGCAGCCGCAGATCCAAGCTGAAGTTGGTCACAAACACAATGATTCCCAGATCTGTGCATAAGCAAGACCACAATGATATTTAGAAGATGGCATACTGTGTCATTTACCACATGTTCAAGAGTTGGGTACTTATAACTGAGCTAGATCTGCTTAACAAGAAGGTATCACATAAAGTATTGACTGACATGAAGAAGGGTAAATTTCTGTGTTTGGAACATCTGTATGATTGGTTCCTAGATCTGTGCAATTTAGGAGACAAATTGCAGAACTGAGATCTGAAGACTTGACGCCCTAGATCAGTCAACTATTAACTATAAATCTGAAATTGAGAAGCAGTGCTAGATGAGATACCAGATGTAGCAGATGAAGCTCTCTAGTGCGGAATTATGAAAGAAGGAATCATATTTGGATTCCTACTTCTGTGAGTCACAGTAAAGAGGGCTGGTTGAGGAAGCTACAGCAGACCTCCTCAGAATAACAGGACTTCTAACTCAAGCTGAGGCTTGTTGATATATTCTCCCTGTTGGACAGTGACATAGATATACCCCTATGTAGTAGTAAGCATGTGGCAGTAGCAGTCTCACACTGGAGCGTAATGGTAAAATGTGTTTCTGCAGCTTTTAGACACGTTGTTGGAAGTCTTTAGCAAAAGACTGTGGTCTTGGATGGTTTTGAATATGGGAGAATAAAACTCCCTTCCAAGTTGGTGTCTGAGATGCCCTCATTTAAAAATAGATATTTTTTTTTTCTCCTCTCGAAAGAGAAGCTGGCATTAAGAGGGAGAATATATCTGTATATGCTCCTGAGTGGATACCTTTGTTGAATGAAAGAAGATCCTCATGGCTCAGGGACATATGGCTTCAGAGGGGGAAATTCTGAAGGAAAACCAAGAAGCCATATAAATATCAGGGTATCTAGCAGCCATGAGTACTATTGTACAATCTGAGCTTGGATCCTTTGAGGAAGTTGTAAAGCATCAAGTCTGGAAGGATGCTATGCACGAAGAGTATGAGTCCATTATGAAGAATAATGTCTGGGATGTGGTTCCAAGACCATAGGACAAAGCAGTTGTCACCTCGAAATGGCTCTACAAGATCAAGCATGGATTTTATGGAAGTGCTGAAAAGTTCAAGGCAAGATTTGTTGCCCGTGGCTTCTCTCAAAAGGAAGGCATAGATTATGATGACGGATTTGCACCTGTGGCCCGATACACCACCATTCGATCTATTATAGCCCTTGCTGCTACGCAATGATGGAGTCTTCATCAGATGCATGTGAAGACCGCATTTCTGCATGGTGCGATAAAGGAAGAGATATATGTGGAGCAACCTCTAGGGTTGGAAGTCCAGGATCGGGACACCCATGTCTGCAAGTTGAAGAAAGCCCTCTATGGGTTGAAGCAAGCACCCAAAGATTGGTACGAGAGGATAGATAGCTACTTGATGAAGCTGGGCTTCACTCGAAGTAATGCTGATCCGAACCTTTACTTCAAGGTTGTCAAGGGAAAACCTTTCATTCTGGTGCTATATGTGGATGACCTCTTCCTGACAGGTGCTGACCCTCTCATTCATCAGTGCAAGAGGAAGCTCGCTGCTGAGTTCGAGATGAAGGACCTAGGATGAATGCCTAGGCCTGAAGGTCTAGCAGAGACCTGGCGAGAAATTCCTTTCTCAAGGAAAATACATTATGAAGTTTTTGGTATGATGGACTGTAAGTCCATGGAACTCAACTTTAAGAATTTGAGTAGCAGCGTTGCTGGGCCCGTCCTACTGAGTATCGTCAACTCATAGGGACCCTGATGTTCTTAGTGAACACCTGTCCGAACGTATGTTGTACAGTGAACACTTTGAGTCAACACATGGTTGATCATAACATTCACTGGGTTGGTGCCAAGAAACTCTTGAGATATCCCTGAGGCACGATATACCATGGGCTGAGATACACTGCCGGGAGTATGACACTCCATGGATATATTGATGTCGATTGGGCTGGCAGTGTGGTGGATCGCAAGAGCACATCTGGATGTTACTTCACATGTAGATCTGCTTCGGGCAGGAATCTAAAGTCGGTAGCCTTGAGCACCGCTGAGGCCGAATACATTGTAACATGTATGGCTTATTGTGAAGTCACTTGGTTGCGAAAGCTCTTCTGTGAGCTGTTCGAGCATGTGCTAGATGCCACCGTTATCCTTTGTGATAACCAGAGGGGGATTCATTTGTCATAGAATCCCGAGTTCCACGATTGATCCAAGCATGTTGATGGCTAGTACCACTTTATCTAGGATATGGTACAGCGAGGCGCCATAAGGCTCGATCATATAGGAACTGATGAGCAGGTCGCGGATATTCTCACAATGCCCTTGGGGAAGGTCATGTTCATAACCTTCCGTGAGAATCTTGGAATCATGGAACGATCCTATTCTAAGGATCCTGTTGGACGATGAGCTCTGGGAGCTCTGGGGGCTTTGGGGACAGCTTCTCGGAGCTATGAGCAACCACAAGGCTAGGCTTGCCAAACCTTGTTGGTGTGCTTGGACCCCACCGTTGTGATTATTGAGTTGGTTCACCTCTCATTATCTGTGCCCCGTATGCATCCTACCCATTGATTTTAGGGCTCATGGGAAGTGCCTCTCATTTGGCCAAGGAGGTGGGAAAAGCTAGAGACTAGTATCAAAGACTGATGGACGCATCAGAGATTGCCGTACTCTCTATCTAGGATGGCACGGTCCAACCACTTGATCTGGGATCAAGTCTTGTGAGGTCTCGGACCTACGCCTAACTTCGGGTCAGATGAACCAACTTCGGGTTGGTTGGAGACTCTTTGTGAGTCTGATAGAAGTTTTGACCTCTGGGCTGAATCTGTCAGCCGAGAATGATGTCTTTGTCACTGACCCACTTCTGTTCTGAAATAAAGAGGCCAGCAAAGCAAGTTACGGCAGGATGACGCACAATGTTTGGATTGCACTAGTGGACGGAGTTCTCCCTAGTTGAGAGGGAATGTTAAAATTGGACAACTAGGTCCAAACTCCGGGTTGTGCTGCTTAGATGACGATCCAATATTTTTATTGGATTCCTCTTTCGGAGAGGTGTAAGATTGATCTAAAGATCATCTTGATCGGATGAGCAGAACATGTACTTTGAATTTGTTCAACTTATGTGCTAGGTCGGCCTGGAATAAAATATTGACTTAAAATGTCTTAAAGGACATGTCACACACCCCCAAAGATTCCTATATATTGGAGAGACTTAGAGTTCATTTGACACACATTGTTCTGGAGGAATTCTCTCTCTCTCTTGAGAGCATTAAAGCTACGTATTCTTTGTTTGGGTTGTTCTGGGGTTATGTGTGACACGCTTGGCTGAATGACTTATTGGAGACTTTGCTGGTAGAAGCATCCTGTTGATCGTCGTAATGCCACCATTTCTTATCTCTGTTTTGGCTTGTCTTCTACCGATCGATTAGTATGTTCTATCTTCTTCAGTATTGTGCCCTAATCTGAAATGGCATAGAACATAAGCTGAAATTAACAAAATTGCTAGTAGGATCATAGAGAGACAGCCAAACAAGAACACAAACATTTACCCTAGGAATACCCACATGTGGGAAAAACCCATAAACCTTCCCATTAGAGAAATTGTTCAGTTCAATAGAGATACATCTAAATCTTTCTAGCCAAGTACAAGGCCAAATTGACCAACAACATCACTATGGTCAAATCGGGTCAAACTACCCTTATGTCAAGTCAAACTGCTCCGCAATACTTCCCTACATCTTATGTTGTGTTTGTCGTGCACCGCACCCCTGCGCTCACTACAAAGCAAGCCTTTCCCTTATTAATGCATCTACGGTTTGAGTTGATAGGTGTTCACATATGTGGAATTTGGAGGTTTTGGTAGGTGCATGCATACATGAATTTAGGATGAGAAGAATGGTCTACACGTACATGGACTTTGGACTGATGACATTCTAAACTACTCTCATTGTCCACTTCTTCTATCTCTCCTTGAATCCAACTAGAAAATTTTCAAGCCCCACCTCAAAATATAAAAATTCAGCTATATTCACATAATTTAATTGATTTAATTATGTAAACAAGGCCTCTAAGACTTGGTTGGTATTTACTAATATTGGGTAATGTCAATGAGTGGTGGGTCTGCGAGTCGAGTATTTCTGAGTCACTTGTATCATAGCAGACCCTGCCATACTCGGTCCACTCATCGAGTAACTCACCAAGTCATGTTACACTGGGGTTCCAAGTCTGGCTTAAGGGCAGGGATCATCTTGATATCACCCTCTAAGAAGCATATCTTGTTCTCATATCGACTTCCTTTCCATTGCACCAATAACATACCGAAAAAGATGCCCTTACTTTAGGGTTAGATCTAGCTCTTAGCGATGGGATAAAGCACTTGAATGTGATTGGAAATTTTGACCTGATTGTTTCCCAAATCAAGGGAACATTAAATGCCAAAAACTAAAAGCTCAAGAAGTACAAGGACTTAGTATCACATACCATGGAATGCTTTTTTTTTTCTAAGCTTGACAGGACTACATCTTCATCATGTCCAATATATCACCTCGATCGAGCAGGGAATTGAACCAGTGGCTTCACATCAAGGAGTGCCTTAACAAAGCACCTAATCACTGTCTATCCAAGACCTTGTAGACGAAATGCTTTGAAACCTTTAGCATTGATGAATTTTCAAGCTTATGGTCCCTGAAGATGGGTGAAGTGTTCACCCGAAATGTAGGACATTGCAGTTTCTCCACACAATTTTTCCAGAAATTTTGCCTCTAATACTATAGTCGATTCCTTGGTCGTATCAACCACAACTTTACAACCACCCGATGAGACCATCGAACATACCTTCTTAAAAAGTCTCTTACCAAAGAAAGACCCAAAGCCTTTTTATCTTTAGGAGGCACTATGGTTCTAATCGCTTCTATCCTCCCAGGGTCGATGCTAATCCCTTCTTTTGAGACCACATGTCCTAGTTAAGATTGACTTCTTAGGATTCAATGACATACCATACTTTCTACACCTGTTAAACACCTTCCCAAGATGTCGACGGGCCCAATTTTTGCTGATTTGCGGACTTTAAAACGGAATTTTATTCGCTGTTAGGGTTTTTCATGCATCTCTAAGCCCTCCCAATGCTATATAACTAACCCACCCCCTCTATTGAGCTCACATCTATCTTGTGCAATTTGTTTGAGCATTTGTGAGTGTTTGCTGAAGATTGTGGAGTTCGTTTTGGAGCAGCAGTGAGGAGCTTCTTGGGCAAGTTTTGGAGCAGCAGTGAGGAGCAAATTGGCAAGCTTTGGAGCAACATTGAGCTAGAGGAAGCTAGAGGCTAGAGGTATTTATTTTTTCTCTACTAAATCTGCCTTTGTTTGTTTTATTTATTTAGCAAATCTAGCATTTTCCATTTGCATTTGCATAGTTTTTGGCATTTGCCATTTGGTGAAAGAAATGAACATAGAATGAATAGTTTTTTTTTTGTTTTCATGTTCAGATTTAAACATTTTATTTCCAAGTCAAAACTCAGTCCAAAATGGCCCCTAGAGCAAAAGACTCTGCTTGGGCATATGCTGAAATGGTTGGGGATCAAATGTATTGCAAATTTTGCAAGAAAAAAATTAAGGAGGGTGGAGGGGGCATTCATAGACTGAAACTACATTTGGCTGGTGTTAAAGGCCTAATCACTGCATGTGAAGCAGAAAACATTGGGGAAATTAGGAAGCAGTTGAAAGAACAATTTGACAAGTTTGAGCAAGACAAAAATAGGCAAAAAGAAATACAGGCTGAAATTGGGAGGAAGAGGAATATACAAAATATGATGGCTGGCAACTCAAGTTTTGAATCTTTTAATTATCAGGATTCCTCATCTATCCCTTCCACTGATGCATCAAAAAACCCCTTTCGCTATGTTCCTCCCTCTAGGGAGTCTATTTCTAACAAGGGTAAGGGTGCAATGAGAAACAAGGGTACTATTAAAAGTTTTTTTGTGCCCTCATCTCCTTCTGATAGTGCAACTGCATATGGTCCTAGTCCTCACACTGTGCAGCCCACTTTAGATGCTCATTGGAAAAAAGAATTGAGAGATGATGCTTGTGAGTACATTGCTAGATGGTGGTATGATGCTGATATTCCCTTTAATGCTACTCGTTCACCATATTATGAACCTATTTTTGATGCCATATATGCTGCTCGAAAGGGCTTCAAACCTCCTACTCTGCATGAGTTAAGAGGATCTTTTTTGCAAAGAGAGATTTCAAACATTAATGATTATTTGAAAGATTTCAAAAACTCATGGGCACGTAGAGGATGTACCATCATGTCAGATGGATGGACTGATCAGAGGAACCGTACCATCATAAACTTTCTTGTCTTTTGCCCACGGGGAACCATGTTTCTAAAATCAGTTGATGCATCTGATAGGGTGAAAGATGCACAGTTGTTGTTACAGCTTTTGGATGAGGTTGTTGAAGAGGTGGGGGTGGAAAATGTTGTTCAAATCATCATAGACAATGCCTCTAACTATGTTCTTGCTGGTAAATTGTTAGAGGAAAAACACCCAACCATTTTTTGGACCCCATGTGCTGCACATTGCATAGACCTCATGCTTGAGGATATTGGCAAAATAGACTGGATCAAGAACACTGTAGAGCATGCCAAATGCATCACAAAATATATTTACAATCACTCATGGATTCTGAGTCTGATGAGGAAATACACAAGGGGCAAGGAACTTATTAGGCCTGCCATCACTAGATTTGCAACACATTTTTTGACATTGCAATCTATGGGTGCCCAACAAAGAAACTTGCAAAAGATGTTTTCTAGTGATGAATGGAATGAAAGTCAGTTCTCTCGCAAACAGGATGGCAAAGACATGAAAAGGAAAGTTGTTGAAGAAATATTTTGGAAAAAGGCAACAAACATTGTGAAACTTGCTGAGCCATTGGTTAAGGTGTTGCGCTTGGTGGATGGGGAAATATTGGCTATGGGCTTCATTTATGAGGCTATGGATCAAGCAAAGGAGCAGATAAGGGCAGCATGCAAGGACAGAGTGGCTAAGTATGGGCCCATTTGGGAAATCATTGATTAGAGATGGAACAATCAACTCCATCGCCCGATACATGCAGCTGGGTATTTTCTGAACCCAAGGTATCATTATAAAGCTCAGGAAACAGGAGCTTTGACTGGAGAGGTTAGAGATGGATTGATTGATTGCATTGATCGCATGATCCCCACAGAGAGTGAGCAGTTGACAATACATAGGCAAATCACTATGTTCAGCCATGCCACTGGTACCTTTGGCAAGAACCTTGCAAGGATTGCAAGGGAATCAGATGAGCCAGGTAAACAAAGAATTTCAATTTTCAAATTTATATTTTATAATTTATTATTTTGTATAATTGTTTATAAAATTATAATTTCAATTTCAAAGTTGGATATAAATTGTTGAGCTAACTGAAACTCATTTTTTGCAGCACAATGGTGGGAGGCATTTGGTGCCCACTGTCCTGAATTGCAGAGGTTTGCAATCCGCATTTTGAGTCGAACTTGCAGTGCTTCTGGGTGTGAGCGCAATTGGTCTGTCTTTGAGAGGATTCACACACACAAGAGAAACCGTTTGTAGCAAAAACGGTTAAATGATCTAGTGTTTGTCCAGTACAACCTTCGACTAAGACGGAACCAATTGCTGAACAAAAGACCTGATTCAGATCCCATTGTGTTGGAGGATATTGATCCAATATCAGATTGGGTAGTGGAGTCTTGTCCACCAGAGTTTGACAGGGAGACTTCACTTGACTTCGATTTAGATATGGAGGCGACTATGCTCAATGTAGATCCATTAGTAGCAGACCCAGTCCTAGGCCATCCAGTTGCAGCCGCTGCAGGTACAGGCACTTCCTCTAGTCAGCCACGACGGAGACGCATATCTCGTCTATCTGATTCTCAAGGTGGTAAGGGCAAGGGTATAGTTCCAGTCGAGGATGTTGATTCAGAGGAGGAGGCGGAGCGATCGTCTTCCCCCCATGGTTCAGAGTTTGAGGAAGAGGACATTGGCTTGTCAGATTCAGAGGACTAGCAGTAGTTACTAGTTACTAGTGACTATTCATGTTTTGTTGTAGAGGCCATTTAGAGCCTCCTTAGTTATGTTTTTTGTTTTGATCATGTATTGGTCCTTGGACAATGCACTGGGTGCAATTTTGATATAATGGATATATTCATGAGCCTACTTTTATCATATGTTCTCTTTTGTCTATATTGTAATGCTTTGTGTTTGGAAACATGAATAAAAATCTTTAAATTTATGTTTTTGTACAAAAAAATTAATATTTAATGTATTTTTTACAAAAACCGAGTCATGACCGAGTCATTACCGATTCCGAGTCATTACCGAGTCATTACCTCGACCTGGTAGCTGACCGATT
>JAXQQM020075612.1:0-13202 GCA_034641835.2 Pinus albicaulis
ACTTATGAATCTAGGATTTATAAGGAGAAATGTTGATTCAAACCTATACTTCAAGGTTGAAAAGGACATGCCTCTCATTTGGGTCCTTTATGTATATGATCTCTTTCTGACAAGTGAAAACCCTCTCATTTATCAATGCAAGAGGAAGTTGGCTTCCAAGTTCGAGATGGACCTAGATATGATGTATTACTTCCTATGCCTAGAGTTCTAGCAAAATGCATGTCATATTTCCCTTTCTCAATGGAAATACATTGTGAAGTTTCTCCAGAGATGTGGGACGGTGGATTGCAAGTGTGTGCCTACTCTGATGGAACTCAACTTCAAGAAGCTATGTGGAAGTATTTATGGGACCGAATTGGAAAACCCTTTTGAATAGAGACAACTTGTGGGGGGCCCGATGTTCATGGTAAACTCTTGTCCGTACATATGCTTCGTTATGAATACATTGAGTCAATTTATGGTTGATCCTCATCACATACATTGGATTGTTGCTAAGAATCTCTTGAGATATATCTGTAGCACAATCAACTATGGACTAAGATACAATGCGGATAATTTGAGGCTACATGGATATACTGATGTTGATTGGGTTTTCAATGTGGTAGATAAAAAAAATAAATTGTATGTTGCTTCTCATTGGGGTCTTCTTAAATTTCTTGGATGATTAGGAAGTTGAAATTGGTTGCTCTAAGCATTATCGAGTTCGAATACATTGCAACTAGTATGGCATGTTGTGAGGTTGTTTGGTTGAGGAAGATATTTAGTGAGGTATTTGAGCACATGTTGGATACAACCATAATATTTTGCGATAACCAGAGTTGGATTTTCCTTTCAGAGAATTTCGTGTTCCACGATTGCTCCAAGCACATTGATATCAGGTACCACTTTATTTGGGATATGGTACAATGAGGAGCAATAAGGCTCCAACACATCAGGACTAATGAGAAGGTTGCATACATCCTCATGAATCCCTTAGGGAAGGTTAAATTATTAGCCTTTTGAGAGAGACTTGGAGTCATGGAAAGACCCTCACATGAGGGTCATGCTTGAGTTGAACAATGAGATTTTGGAGACCCTTGGGGTTGGGGTACTTATTAGAGCTATGAGCGACCATAGGGTGAGTGGTTCACCTTCCCCTGCAATTGATATATGTATGGGATGAGTGGTTCAACTTCTCCTATGGCATATAAGTAGGATGAGTGGTTCACCTTCTCCCACTGATGCCCCAACATACATCCTACACATGTAGTTAAGGACTCATGGGAAGTAACTCTCATCTGGCCAATGAGTTGGGAAAAGTGGATAGGGAGCTGTTGAGGCCCTGAAATCAGTGCAACAACATCAGGGAAACCACCTGGTCAGGGACTTAAAAACAATCCCTTTTTCATTTGGAATGGTGGCTCAGACTGGATTTATGGGACCAATTTCCCAGTGGAATATAATTGGGTGAATGGATGGATTTACAACTGTCTGTAACTTGGTATATGGAAGTATTATCAAGCTTGCAATAAATAATATATCTACCTATTATGTATCCCGGGATGAAATATATTCTCTATGTGATTTATAAAGATGATCTTTCGGTGGATGCAAATGAAGATCATACAAACACTTAGAGATATGAAAATGATTTGAAGTAATTTATTTAATTAAATACTTAATTAAATCAATTGGATAAAGCTTATATCACAACTTTTAAATGCTTGTATTGAATATGTATCAAAAGGTAACAGTATAACATGTTCAAAAGTGAGTTAATGCCAAAATGTATTTTTTACACAACATTTTGTCACCGTCCCTGCAATCCCTCGCCCCGCATATTGGAGGGTCTTTCCCATGACCTGTGAGCAGTGTCATACTCTGCAAACACCTTCTTTGCATCCTTTTGCATAAGGACATCATTTCTCATATTGAAGATTTCCTCAAAAATCACACAAAAACCTATGTTTTGGGTTTGGCGCGGGTAGCCAGTTCATCCCTCGTGCCAATGTGGAGGATTTACACTAGATCCCGCGCCACCTGGTGCTTTGTCTCTGTGTAGTGCCCGTGCAAATGTTTTAGGAATGTTTTTTAACAAATAGAGGCGAAATTTTCCTTCTAACTAACTCAGGGATGACTCATTAGAAGTGGTTAAATTTGATGAGCCACAGATCTCTCCCTTTAGGTAGTGGTTTTTTACCTCCCATGGAACACTCCTTGAAGATAGGACTCCCTTCCATGATTATATGGATCCTAACCTCTCTCTCTCTCCCTCTATATAAACACACCTTCTCCCTTTATGAAAGCTAGCTGAACAGATAGCCAAGAAGCTGAACTTGGAGAAGAGATACTATAGCTGAGTAATTGCTATAGAGAAGGTAGAACCAAGGAGAATTCCGTAGAGAGAGCCCCGTCCGAATTCCCGACGAGCCTTTGTGAGACGCGCTCCGCTGGAACCCTGTTGGAGGAGACCGCAACGTCGAAGCTTGGTTGTACTCTTCCTTTTTTTTTATTAATATACTCGACTATGGTGTTGGTTCCATCATTGCGTTATGTTGATTATTGATGCAATTGATTTAGTCTTCTTCGACTGACTGATAGTTACGAATGTGAAATAGTATGTTGTATATCATCGTTGTTTCTTGTGTGTGTGTAGGTATCCGAGCATGAAAGTGAGCGGATCGTGATCTGTCAAACTAGGAGCGAGAGGCAGCCACTCTTTCGACGACAACAACAGCATAGGACCTCTGGTAAGTCATCTATCGAATCTCCGTCCATTCGTTAACTAGGAATCGATATTATAGCTTGTCTTGTTTGTGGCTAGACCCACTCTAGGGCTAGTGGGATCGCCTCTGTCTGCAGAGGGGATTTACCTCACCAACAAATTGGCGACTCACCGGGGAAGAGTGTGAGTTTGTATTTCATCCATTAGGTATTATTCTTGGTCTTTGCTTTCTTAGCTTGCCTTTTTTGATTATTTTTGCTGAGTCTAAGACCCATGTTCAGCCCCAGAGGATCAGATCTGACCTCTGTTTTCCAAAATTTTCCTTTTACCAGGGTTAACTGGCTTGGCACGTTTTCTGGTCTGACAGTCACGCCCACTGGCGCTTGTTGCTAGTTCAGCACTTGCTCCATCCCTTGTTTGGCGTTAATTACAGCCAAACAATCGTGCCAACAAATTCCTATAGGTATTAGGGTTTGCCTTGTTTGAAATTTTTTGGTCAGTGCTTGTCCTTCTGAGTTATTTCTTGACATGTTTTGAGTGCTTTGGGATTGTTTGTGATTGAGAACAACCTCCTTCCTTTAGTTTTTTGTCCATTTCTTGTCAGCATCGTAGCCTTAGGGTTTTCTAATGCTTTGGTATGCTGAGCCTCCTGTAGGAGTTTGGGTCTTCTGTGTCGCGGTCAACTTCATTCCTTGCTTGATTGCATTCGGCTCCCTTGATACGTTTGAGTGATTGCATTGGTTGAATGGTTCTTGCATTTTTCATTCAGTTGTGCTTCTTGTCACTCCAAGCATAGATTACACTGCTTGTATGGGTCTGTTTCGACATCTTTCTTCGATTTGAGAGATTGCAACATTGGTTTGAGTTTTGTTTTGTTTGATTTTGGGTTGATTGAAATTGTTTCGTTTCAACTCTCACATTAAAATTCTCGAACCAGTGTGTTGGTTTGTTTTTCATGTCATTTAGTGCACTGTTTGCTCTATTACATTGAAAAATCAATAATTTTGTGCTTGCATTCTTGTTTGCATTGTGGAATTGAAAATATTTCGTATAACTAGCATTGGACATTCTAGGAAAGATTTCTCATTTTGATTAGCTTGCATCAGATACTGTAGTGGATGCTTCTATGTGTTCTCATTATTTTCTATCGCTTGAAAACTCCTAACTTTCCCGTAGATAGCTTTTCATCGAACGAAATGGTATTTTATGGCATGTAGCTTGCATTTAGGGATTCGTGAGATTCAACATTCGGTAGGACCTTGGAATTGAAACATAAATACAAGATCAACTTAAAATTTATTCAATTAACCTAAGGAAACATTGAAACCTAACGAAACATTTAGTGGTCTAAGTTAGAGACGTGTTCCGGCGTCTTTAAACCTAGCAGCTGTCGCTCGCCATCTGGATTCAGACAACACTAGTATGGACTTACGATCCCCATACCATCGAGAATATAAAGGGAGACCCCTCTAGGTTGTAATCCTTTATCCGTAGGAAGCCGAGTCTGCCGCCTTGTAACCGTGATACACCGAACACAACATTCGAGGAGACTACCTTCATGTACGTCAAGTCCTTGCTTAATTCTTCTTTCATTTTATTACGAAGGTGTATATGGCAGTTCACGGGAACCTGGTAAAACCTTTTACCTAGACTACCTGAGCAATCATTTTCGATATTTACTGACTCCATAAATTTGAAAAGATCATCGAGCACTTGTCCTTTCGCGCTTGATTAAAACTAAAAAGAGACTAGAGTCATCTTTCACTGTTTCTTGACTCTTAAAACATGAAACAACAAATTTTTGGTTTCAATGTGGTAAAATAAACTACTTATGATTACACGCCCTTTAAAGTTTGATTACTTGGCGTGTCTTTGTTTGCCTTGGTTTTGATCCAAGATTCTTCTTTTTCCATCTTTTTCCCTTTTCTGGTGTGCTACAGTCACAATGGCAGAACCATCGGTTTCGTCTACTGGTAGTCCTTTCTCGAACGATTCAACTGAAAAAATTGCAAACCTCTAGGTCTGTCGAGCTTCAGTAGCCTATCATCCCTTCAGAGTACCCCTTTGGAGAACCATTTGAGTTCCATTGGCCTCTTTCAAATGCTTGTTTTGGGTTTGGGGTCGGGGAACATTTCCCCCCTCTCACATCGGGATCACCATTTTTGGCTCCTATCATACCTCCTAGCCCCCGTAGTCTTTTACAAGATCTCACGGTGGATTCAAACATGGAATCATTTGGTCCTAATGGTAGTGAGGGCATTCCATTTTTTGATGAAGAATACCAACTTTTCCCGGAATACATCCATCAAGAGCCTGCTCAATCTTTGCCATCGGTGTCGCTTCTATCCGGATATAAGTATTTGGGTCAGATTATAGCTGGTATTGCCTCCATGGCAACATCAACTTCATCGAGGGGGCTAGTTCTCTCATCATTAGGGATGTCACTGACGACACTTGTCTCGTCGACGCCTTTTGTTACGTCTATCCCCACTAGGCCAACTGTCTGTGTGGCTGCATCGACACTGGTCGTCGCCACTTAGTCGTCAGGAGTTTCCGCTTTGGTAGAGACTTTGATTTCCATGGAAATCCCTGATGACCTTTCTTTTGAGGAGTATCGGATGGCTATTTAGCAGCCAAGCTCCCAAACTAATCAGTCCCCTTAGGATCCTAGTCATCCTTATTTTTTTCATTACGGCACGGATGGTACCCCGATTTATTCACTTCCGTTTCAATATGATGAGCACGGTAACCCTATCTATTTGCCTGCTCCTGAGGCTTATCAGTTCATTTACGGTTTTAGACCTACCTTGCCTCTGCAACCTTCGGTGCAACAAGGGTATGCGTACGACCCACAAGGGAAACACTTACAGGGACAACCTTCGGTCTAACAGGGATTATTTTATGGCCCACAAGGGCAGCCTTACAATCCTCAAGGTCAACCTTTACAAGCTTAGACTGTGGTCCAACTAGGACAACCTCAAGGACCAGTTGGGCAACTGGTATATCAACCTGGACCTTTATATGGTCCTTGGGGATGAATCCATCCATCTCAACCTTTGGTGCAACCACAATAGCCATATTTTCCAATTGGTCCAAATGTTGCATAGCCAGGGCCATCTTATGGTCCTGCCCTAGGTCAACCTGGTTATCAGGCACAACCTGGCCCACTGCAGCCATAAGGCCAACCTGCTCAGCAGGGGAAACTTGGTGGTCCTCATCAGTCAGGTCAACCTGCTCAGCCGGGACAACCTGCACAGACAGTTCACCCTGCTCAGCCACCACTCTACTCTATGCCGCAGTTGAATCAACCTCTGCACTCGACTTATCCAGCTCAGCAGGGCCCTACTTATCAGCAACCCGTTCGACCCCACGGTGGTTATTACCCTCAAGGTCAATATCAACCAATATACAATGCGACCCAAGGTCCTGCTTATTACCCTCAACTTCCAGGCCATACTTATATTCCGCAGCAAAATCCTTATGCTGCTCAATCGGGACCCTCGTATACTCATAATCGGTATCCTGGTTTTCAACCTCTGTATCCTGGTCCTCAGCCACCATATCAACCCAATTATCCGGCTTATACCCCTTATGGTCCGAATCCTCCGGGACAGAACCAATGGGGGCAGAGTTATACTCAACCAGGATGGAGTATGGGTATGGGTCCTTATCGAGGACCTGCTAATTACCTTTTCTTGCCACGTTGGAGTTATCAGATGTGTCCAAATTGAAAAATGATCCAATTCTTCATAATCCTTATTGGCCTCTGGTTCCAACGAAGGTTCCTGGTGATTTTCCCAAGTTTGAGGGAAAGTCTGGAGAAGACCCCCAAGCACACGTCATGACATACCATTTATGGTGTTCTTAAAATTCTTGGGTTGATGACTTTGTTTGACTCCGTCTTTTCCAGCGAACTCTCATTGGAGCTGCTGCTAAGTGGTATATCGAACTTCCTCATGGCATATTTCAAGATTTCAACACTCTCGCTATGGCATTCCTTACTCATTTCCAGTTACTGGTTCGTTATGAAGCTGAGACGCATCTCCTAACATCCTTGAAATAGGACCAGGCTACCCATATCTCGGACCATATTCATGAGTGGAGATGGCGTCGTCACATGATCAAGTTCGAAATTCCTAATAAGCTTCTTACTCATTGGTTCACTACCTCTTTTTTTAATCAGATTGTGAAAGACATCACCATGGGGGCATGTGTAACCGAGGAACAAGCCATTGCTCGTGCCTAGAACCTTGATTTAGTGTACTCTCAATCGGGCATATTGTATGACATCTTGACTGATGCTCCATGACCTGGGACCTCTAAAGCGTCGGCTACCCCATCTGTTGACGACGTTATTGGTTCTGTGTCTCAGACTTCACGCAAGTCTTCCAATGGGAAGCAGAAATCCAATTCTTCCAATGCTTCTGCTCCTCAGCCTACCTCGGATTCTGGTAAAACCTCGGAGGTCAACGCAATTCAGGCTAATCCTGCAGACAAGACTTCCAAGGGGAGAAAGAAGGGAAAAGTCAAGGCCAAAGCCGATGCCCCAAAACTAGAATCGTCTAAACCTCGTGCTGATGATGGTTCACAACGAAAGCCGAAGTATCCCTGTCTAATTTGTGATGAGGAACACTACACTAAGGATTGTCCTAGACGATCCGAGGTTAGTCAACTGCTCAAAGATGCTAGGGGAAATCCGACAGTCCTTAAAGAACCTTTCCCATCTTAGAAAACTCAGATGGTTGATCAAACTGCGCCATCTACACCGTTTGGGTCTCATGTGTTTATGGTAAACGGTTCTGCACCCGTTTCCATTGCTACTTGGTCGAAAGATTATGCTAGATCACGCCAGGCAGCCGTGAAGGATATCACTGATGGTCCTCCTCCCCCACCTACCTCTGGTCCTCTTGAGATTGAAAGGCCCAGTGCTGAACCCATTGTACGACCACCTTCTAAAGATGTTCTCCGAAAATCTTCTTATAATCCTAACGCCTGTGCTGCTCAGCATTACAATATTGTTGAGGATTTAGCATAGGCGCCATCCATGATGTCCGCGTTATAAGTGCTTCAGATTTTTCCGTCTCAACGAAAAGCGTTGTTATCTGCGATCAACGGAATTGATCCTGCTGATTCTAGTCTTCTCTCTTTTAATTTAGAGAATTTCGTCCCCCGACTTCCACACCAGATTGCGCTTGTCATACAAGTCGGCATTAACAGTCTCAACATCCATAGAGCCGTTGTGGATGAAGGTGCATCTACTTGTGTCATGTCATCCACTTGCTGGAAAGCTATTGGCTCTCTAGCTCTCACTTCGTCACCCAATGCCCTTGAGGCATTTGATGGAAGGGAATCAAAACCCTTGGGTGTTCTCGCTAGCTTGCCGATTACGTTGCAAGGTAAGACGTCAATGTCGAAGTAGAAGTAGTTGATGCTAAACTCAATTACAATATTCTACTCGGTCGCAGTTGGACTCACGCTATGCTGTGCGTTCCGTCCACCCTCTTTCTTCTTCTAAAGTTTCCACACGAGGGAAAAATCATTACTGTCGATCAGTTTTCGTTCTTTACCTCGTATTCCGAGAACAACGTGCCATACGTGGATTGGATTCCTTCTCCCCCCGACAGTGTAGGGCCGGATATTTTCAAATATCTCACTCTCATGGGTATATTTCCCCTTTCGCCACCAAATACCGTTCAATTTAATATGATCTCTCGGTCGGATGACCCATGGATCATCCCTTTACCTGAACAGGTTGATTCATTTTGGGATTCAATGCCGCTTAGTCCAATTGAAATCAATTATTGCAAACTTGCAGCTGCATCTGATTCTCCCCCTTCTGAAGGTGCTCCTTTGAGCATGTCTCTCGACGTTTATTCTCAATCCCCCTCGCTCGGCGATGCGGATTCACCTGATCCTTTGAAAGAAGTGTTTCCATCCGATGAGGCGATAATGGAAACCATGTCTCTCGAAGATCTATCGTGGAGTGATGGGCATCACCGTTCCTCATTTATGCCTGGCCTCGGGGCAATGTCTAACTGTCTTAAGCGTTTTGCATCTCAAGTTCCTTCTCCGCCACTTCAAACGCTTATCTTGACTCATGAAGTCTTCTCTTAAGGTAACTTGTGTAACATCACTCAGATGATGCCTATCGACATTTCCGTGAAACCAGGAATTGTCGAGAACATCCATGTGGGAGTCACTTGCTCTTCCGAATGTCATGCATGCCAGATATATCAACGCAAGGTGCGTGCGCCACCTGTTCCTTTACACCCTGTCATTACTGTTGGCCCTTTTTCGAGATGGGGCATTGATTTTATGACGTGTAACCCTCGTTCAGTCGAGGGGCATGCCTATATTATCGTCGTCGTCGATTATTTCACAAAATGGGCCGAAGCAATGCCTACACTGGCTACGAACGGTAAGACAACATTGCAATTCATATTCAATCATGTTAATACTCGGTTTGGTGTCCCTTAGGCCATTGTTATTGATCATGGTTCTCATTTTCGGGACTATATGATGGCGGAGCTGACGTCTAAGTTGGGTCTGCATCACGACAACTCAACGCCTTATTACCCTCAAGCTAATGGCCAAGTTGAAGCCGTAAAAAAAGTCCTATTACAATGCTTCAACAATTGGGATCCATAAATCCAATTGGCATCTCATGTTGTTTTCAGCTCTTTGGGCTTACCCAACGTCGATTAAGAGTGCAACCGGATTTACCCCGTTTTAGTTGGTGTAAGGTCTGGAAGCTACTCTTCCAATTGAATGTGAAATTCCTTCACTCAAACTAGTTGTGGAATTACTGCCTAATACTTTGCCTGAAGAATAGCGTCTCCTCTACTGAGAGAGATTGGATGAAACTCGTCGCTTAGCTGCCTTGGTCATCGAAGCACAAAAGAAGCAAGTCAAAGCTCATTTTCACCAAACAGTTTCCCCTCATTCTTTTATCGAAGGCGACCTCATTCTCCTGTACAACCAAGCTCATGATAAGCTGGGGGTAGGTAAATTCCAACCCATGTGGCATGGGCCCTACATCGTCAAACATGTGTTACAAAATGGGGCTTATGAGCTTATTGATTATGAAGGTTATCCCTTAGCATAGCCCATAAATGGGTTGTACCTCAAAAAGTATTATTCTTGAGTCATTCATGCATGATATGTGTACATAGGTGTTTTTTGTTTTTATTTTTGTGCATGCTTTGGTTTGATGTGCTTTGTGAGATTTTTTTGCTTATTGGGTCTTGTTTGTTATGCAGATGTCTATTTCCCCTAATGTCGGTTTCGCGGATGGTGCTTCCCGTAGTACCAGGAACTTGTCTTCGGCAGCCTGGTTAATTTATGATCATGTTGGTGAGTTGATTAACCTACAAGGTATTTGTCTAGGACCAACTACAAAAAATGTCGCTGAATATAGTGCTATTTTGGAACTATTAACTGCGGCAGTTAACCTTAGCGTACGGGCATTGCTTGTGAATATGAATTCGCAACTTGTTGTTCTTCAACTTAACGGTCATTATTCAGTTCGAAACCCATGCATTTTGAGATTGTATTTACATATTTTTTTACTTGAAAGACATTTTGATTTCATTACATATCAACATATACCAAGACAAATGAATACATTAACTGATGCAATAGCTAACATTGTGCTAGATAGACATTTGCGCAATTTATAAAACATCATCATATGTAAATAGACCCATGTATAAAAAAAAAAAAAAAAAAAAAAAATATATATATATATATATATATATATATATATATATATATATATATATATATATATATATATATATATATATATATATATATATATTGTTTGCAATGTGTGCATCATAAAAACCCAAAAAATATATATGTATGTTTCAGTTACATCACGAGACAGCATGTCTCTCAAAATATGTGGAAATAAAAATCCTAGGTGCCTAATCGGCGTGGTGCTCATGATAGCATGTCACCGCCCATACCAACCGCCTCAAAAAGTGGTGGATACGACTCGGAACCACTACAGTGTGCCTATGATAGGCTCGAGGAACATCATCAAAACGAGCATATTCTGGAATCCCACGGGTGATCCCCTCCAGGTTTTGTACTATCTCCTCATCACTGCCCTCACCATGAGGATTGAAATCACGAGGTGTTCGCCTCACTATCAGCGACATACCTGCAAGTCGCTCCGGGCCAACATCTGCATACATATAAAATTAACTGTTAGAACACGCATATATACTAAAAATCATAAAATCATGAAAATAAAAATGAATCTCACCTAGCTCTTCGTCCCAATCCTCTCCCTCCGGGAGCGGGAGGTTTGGATCACTAGTGAAGTTTGTGCTAGCATAGGGCCAATCCTCCACGACAATCAGTTGTCGTCAGAGCCAATCGAAAAACTCTGGCCTCCAGGACATCTGTTGGACACCCCCTGCTCTAGGCATCAACGCAGCCCATCGGGCCATCCGTGGCTCTCTGGGTGGTGGCATCGGGACAATGACCTCTTGATGCTGGAATATGGGTAGTCGTTCCAAGAAGAACGATACCAAAATGGATCCATACACAAAATTCTTTAGTTTGGTCTTCTTGCACTTGGTAAGTTGCCTCTTGATGTTAATAGTCATGACCTCAGCCCAGTTGAAGAGAGTCGGGTTCATGCACTCTGAGGCAAGAAGCAGTTGTGTCTTCGTGGCCTCATGCGGTGCTTGCGATCCTGTAGCCCGCATGATAGTGTGCAGCACTACTTTTAGTGCCAGATCAGGGATGGTTTGGATGTCAACCTTTCCACTCCCCGTTCCTTTTCGTGCCCCTCGGCACACCCTGTCAATCACCATTCCCATGCTTTCCCCGGAAGGACGGGTACCGGTCAAGATAGGGACTGCACCCCTACGCGACAATCCTGTGGTAAAATCACATCAAAGACTTCGAGTTCAAGTTCCTGATCCCGAAGCACAAAATTTTCTTGATCCTCGTCCCAAATGCTTATCAAATATTGAAGCAATTCGGGCTGAGCCCAGAGTCACGGTGTCAGGAAGAATTTCTTTAGCCCACAATTTCTGAGGGCGTTCATGCATTATTCATTCTCCATGGCCAGTTCATCCTCCTCATTGTGTTCTCTCTCTTTCCACTCAATTACCATCTTTTCTGCTTGGTACCTGCACACATTGTTCATATGAGCATTGTAAGTCTCCTTAGGCATCAGAATTTTCAAGCAAATGGTTGCATTTTCTTTAAATTTAGGCGGATTTTGGGTTGCGTGGTTGGCGCGACTGTTTCGCTAACAGTCGTGCCAATGGGCGTGACCCCTGTGTAAAAAAGGGGCGATTGGCGCGGGTCCGTGCCCGAAACTCGTGCCAACCACGATGCCCTAGTTTTGAAAAATCCTCCCCTAAAGGATTCAAAATGACAAATCAAGGTAATGAAATTTAGCTCAAAAGATGCGAAGAAAAAATCTTGAGGAAGCCTGTGTAAAAATTTCAGAGTTTGGTTCGCAATAATTTCGGAGATATCATCTGTGGAAGTCAGGTATTTTTTTTCAGGCTCCTAAACAGGTCATCGTGGCATTTGCGCTATAAAGTTTTTTCTACGAAGGTTCATAATCTGAAATTCATATGGTGCGAAGCTGAAATCGTGAGGCAATTCATCAAAAAATTTCAGAGCTTGGTTCGCAATATTTTTAGAGATATGATCTGTGGAAGGTAGTGCTTTTTCAGGCTCCTGAATTTCATCTTAAAGAGGTGATCGTGGAAAAAGTTCAATAACTCTCTCTCTGGAGATTGGATTGGAGTGCCGTCAAAAGTGGTCACAAGTACACGGCCTGTAGTTTCTTGGCTATCAATTTCAGAGACAAACGACAAAACAGTGACACGTGGCAAGTCGTACAAGTTCGCTCTACTGAACCAGTCCAGAATTAGGTCATTGTGGGAGATTGGACACAACTTTGTCTTGGAGCATCAAAATCAGGTCATACCTGTGGCATTTGAAAGAAGCTTCAGAGGGCTACTACAGGGTTGAATTTCAGATATCGAATATTTTCAAGCATAGAGATAATACAATTTCAATATCGAGCTCCTCAAAGCTAGTAAAAGGTGTGTATTTTTTTTCCGAATTGCATAAGTCTTGTTTGAAGAATCAAGTTGAATTGATTCCAAGGGCATCTTGTAGAATAGATATCAATATTGGATTCTAAAATGGCCCCAAAAAAAGAATTCAACACCCATTAAGCCTTCAGAAGGCTCTACTATGACTCATGAAGATGAAGAATTGCAACATGATCTATCAAAATTACAAGAGCAAGTGCAACAAATTTCACTCTCGCAAAAAGCAACAAAAAATGAAATGGAAGTTTTGAAGAAAGGCGTGGAAGTGAAGATGGACAGTTTGAAGAAAGGCATGGAAGCTAAAATGGATGGCGTGGAAGTGAAGATGGACGGTTTGAAGAATGACATGAAAGACAACATGGAAAACATGAAGAATGATCTAAAAGAATACATGGAAGGCTTGA
>JAXQQM020057836.1:2500-10603 GCA_034641835.2 Pinus albicaulis
CCTTAAAAATTGCCCCCTCCAACCCTCCCCCCACCCCGCACCGAGACCACCTAGGATTCCACCCGGAAAGCAGCAACGGTGGACCTCGATCGCTTGACCGCCTAGGGCAACCTCGATGCGAAGGCAGAGGAACAAAATGAATGCATATCAAGAGGATCGCTACAAAAGGAATGAACATATCCGAACAAGAGGAGGGATCAGGCAGCCCTGCACCCTACACACCCTGCATACAAGCAACCTGGGAGATTGCCCCACCGACTTACCAACTGGACAATGAAAACTTCTCACTTGCAGCCACCTCCACACAGAGGAGGGAGGTCGAAGCGTTCCACCTTCAAGTCCTCCTTCCAGATATAGCCCCCGCCATCAACGTAGCAAGCCTCATCCCCGTTGGACCACAATCGCATGAGCGATCAACAAAACAAGAAATGTCCATCACCTTGTGTCTCAACATTCCAAGCCGCATAATCCTACGATGCACCCAAAATGCAAGGAAAAAGCCGACCACTCGAGCAAACAAATGGGCCACCACATCTATCAAGACCTCAAAGCCAACGCAGGGACAAACAACGTGCACTCTGAAAGGAATTCCAAACCTCAATTTTACAACAAGGAGAACCCCACTCCTCACATCGCCCAATGGAAAAAGCAAGCAAGAGGGGCAGCTTACAGCCAAAACCCCTCGGCATTCCTCTTAAACGTATGCATCTCAACCCATAGTGCTGACATAGAAAGAGTAAAAGAACAAGAAACCGGCACCGTAAAGAGACAAACAATGAAGAGGACAGTCGTCTCAAGGAGCCACACACAAAAACCCATTCAATTCCGAGAACACGGAGCGAAGGGGGAATTGTTCACATATGCCTCCAAGGACGAGCATGGCCAACATTACCGCTCATGTGCTACCGAGTGGGGATGGAGAGAATATGAATGTTGACCACCATACAAATGACCCAAGGCCATTCTTCAGGCACACCCGAACAAGCAACTCAATTACCAACCCACCTTTGACACGAAAATCCAACCCCTCCCCCCAAAAAAAGGGGAGGAGGTGAACAATATAGCGAGGAGCCGATTTCACGAAGCCAACGAGACAAAAGCCCACCTCTCCAACCCACCAAAAAGGGAGGAGGTGAACAATATAGCGAAGAGCCAACATCGACGGAGCCAACGAGAAAGCAAGGGGCACGAGAGCGACATAGGCGACCGGCCAGTTGTCTCAAGGAGCCACACACAGTGACCTCATCCAACTCTGAGAACATAGAGCGAAAGGGTAACTCTTTTCACATATGCCTCCCAGGACGAGCATGGCCAACATTACCGCTCATGTGCTACCGAGTGGAGATGGAGAGAATATGAATGTCGACCACTCTACAAATGACCCAAGGCCATTCTTCAGGCACACCCGAACAAGCAACTCAATTTACCAACCCACCTTTCACACGAAAATCCAACCCCTCCCCCCACCAAAAGGGGAGGAGGTGAACAATATAGTGAGGAGCCGATTTCACGAAGCCAACAAGACAAAATCCCACCTCTCCAACCCACCAAAAAGGGAGGAGGTGAACAATATAGTGAAGAGACAAAATCGACGGAGCCAACGAGCGAGCAAGGGGCACGAGAGCGACATAGGCGACCGGCCAGTTGTCTCAAGGAGCCACACAGAGCGACCCCATCCAACTCTGAGAACACAGAGCGGAAGGGTAACTCTTTTCACATATGCCTCCCAGAACAAGCATGGCCAACATTACCGCTCATGCGCTACCGAGTGGGGATGGAGAGAAGACGAGAGTCGACGACCCTACAAATGACCCAAGGCCACTCTTCGGGCACACCCGAACAAGCAACTCAGTTACCAACCCACCTTTCACACGAAAATCCAACCCCTCCCCCCACCGAAAGGGGGAGGAGGTGAACAATATACCGAGGAGCCGATTTCACGAAGCCAACGAGACAAAAGCCCACCTCTCCAACCCACCAAAAAGGGAGGAGGTGAACAATATGGCGAAGAGCCAAAATCGACGGAGCCAACAAGCGAGCAAGGGGCACGAGAGCGACATAGGCGACCGGCCAGTTGTCTCAAGGAGCCACACAGAGCGACCTCGTCCAACTCTGAGAACACAGAGCGGAAGGGTAACTCTTTTCACATATGCCTCCCAGGACAAGCATGGCCAACATTACGGCTCATGCGCTACCGAGTGGGGATGGAGAGAAGACGAGAGTCGACGACCCTACAAATGACCCAAGGCCACTCTTCAGGCACACCCGAACAAGCAACTCAGTTACCAACCCCCCTTTCACACGAAAATCCAACCCCTCCCCCCACCGAAAGGGGAGGAGGTGAACAATATACCGAGGAGCCGATTTCACGAAGCCAACGAGACAAAAGCCCACCTCTCCAACCCAACAAAAAGGGAGGAGGTGAACAATATGGCGAAGAGCCAACATCGACGGAGCCAACGAGCGAGCAAGGGGCACGAGAGCGACATAGGCGACCGGCCAGTTGTCTCAAGGAGCCACACAGAGCGACCTCGTCCAACTCTGAGAACACAGAGCGAAAGGGTAAATATTTTCACATATGCCTCCCAGGACAAGCATTGCCAACATTACCGCTCATGCGCTACCGAGTGGGGATGGAGAGAAGACGAGAGTCGACGACCCTACAAATGACCCAAGGCCACTCTTCAGGCACACCCGAACAAGCAACTCAGTTACCAACCCACCTTTCACACGAAAATCCAACCCCTCCCCCCACCAAAAGGGGAGGAGGTGAACAATATAGCGAGGAGCCGATTTCACGAAGCCAACGAGACAAAAGCCCACCTCTCCAACCCACCAAAAAGGGAGGAGGTGAACAGTATAGCGAAGAGCCAACATCGACGGAGCCAACGAGCGAGCAAGGGGCACGAGAGCGACATAGGCGACCGGCCAGTTGTCTCAAGGAGCCACACAGAGCGACCTCGTCCAACTCTGAGAACACAGAGCGAAAGGGTAAATCTTTTCACATATGCCTCCCAGGACAAGCATTGCCAACATTACCGCTCATGCGCTACCGAGTGGGGATGGAGAGAAGACGAGAGTCGACGACCCTACAAATGACCCAAGGCCACTCTTCAGGCACACCCGAACAAGCAACTCAGTTACCAACCCACCTTTCACACGAAAATTCAACCCCTCCCCCCACCGAAAGGGGGAGGAGGTGAACAATATACCGAGGAGCCGATTTCACGAAGCCAACGAGACAAAAGCCCACCTCTCCAACCCACCAAAAAGGGAGGAGGTGAACAATATGGCGAAGAGCCAACATCGCCGGAGCCAACGAGCGAGCAAGGGGCACGAGAGCGACATAGGCGACCGGCCAGTTGTCTCAAGGAGCCACACAGAGCGACCTCATCCAACTCTAAGAACACAGAGCAGAAGGGTAACTCTTTTCACATATGCCTCCCAGGACAAGCATGGCCAACATTACCGCTCATGCGCTACCGAGTGGGGATGGAGAGAAGATGAGAGTCAACGACCCTACAAATGACCCAAGGCCACACTTCAGGCACACCTGAACAAACAACTCAGTTACCAACCCACCTTTCACACGAAAATCCAACCCCTCCCCCCACAAGCAAGCAAAAAGGGAGGAGAAGAACAATATAGAGAAGAGCCGACATCGACGAAGCCAATGAGCGACATAGCAAAACGCTGATTTCAACAAAGCAAATGTGCGACCAAGGGGCATGAGAGAGAGTTACCGGAGAGCCGATTTCAACAACGCCAACAGGCGGCCAATCATCTCAAAGAGCCACACACAACAACCCCATCCAAATGCTAGAAAACATAGGGGACGGGAGAGATTGTTCAAACATGCCTCCAAGGACGAGCATGACCAATATTACCGCTCATATGCTACCGAGTGGTGATGGAGAGAAGAAAGTCGACGACCCTACAAATGACCCAAGGCCATTCTTTAGGCACAACCGAGCAAAACAACTCAATTACCAACCCACCTTTCACACGAAAAGAAAATCTGATAAGCGCACCCTCGGACAAAACAAGGCGACCCAAATGGCCCCGTCCGTGCGACCTCACCAGGGGCGACACAGAGCGCCCCCCCGAACGAACGCACATGGGAGAAAATGGCAAACGGGCCGCTCGGACGTGCACAAGGCACCCGGGCAGTCACAACTTAGAAAATATGGCACGGGCGCCCTCGGGCCAAACGACCCGACCCGAACGGAGGACCTCACCCGGCACGACCAAACAACCCGACCCGAACGAACGCCCTCACCCGGGGCGACACGGCGCGCCCACCTGAACGGACGCACATGGGAGCAAACGGCAAATGGGCCGCCCGGACGTGCACAAGGAACCCGGGCGGTCACAACTTAGAAAATCTGACACGGGCGCCCTCGGGCCAAACGACCCGACCCGAACGGAAGCCCTCACTCAGCACGCCCACCCGAACGAACGCCATCACCCGGCGCGACACGGCATGCCCGACCCGAACGGACGCACATGGGAGCAAACGGCAAACGGACCGCCCGGTCATGCACAAGGCACCCAGGCGGTCACAACTTAGCAAATCTGACACGGGTGCCCTCGGCCCAAACGACCCGACCCGAACGGACGCCCTCACCCGGCACGACACGGCACGCCCACCCGAACGGACGCACATGGGAGCAAACGACAAACGGGCCGCCCGGACGTGCACAAGGCACCCGGGCGGGTCACAACTTCGGGTGACAGCGCCCTCGAGGCAAAGGACCCCCACCCGGACGGGCGACCTCGCCGCGAACGACACGGCGCGCCCCAAACGGACGCACATGGGAGCAAACGGAAAAGCGGGCGCCCGGACGTGCACAAGGCTGCCGAGGCGGTCACAACATGCATCCCGACACGGCGCCCTCGAGCCCAACGGCCCCCGAACGGATGACCTCGCGGCGCGCCCACACCCAAGACGGACGCCCTCACCCGGCACGCCACGGCGCGCCCACCCGAACGACGCACATGGGAGAAAACGGCAAACGGGCCACCCGGACGTGCACAAAGGACCCGGGCGGTCACAACTTAGCAAATCTGACACGGGCGCCCTCGGGCCAAACGACCCGACCCGAACGGATGCCCTCACCCGGAACGACACAGCGCGCACGACCAAATGGACGCACATGGGAGAAAACGGTAAACGGGCCACCCGGACGTGCACAAGGCACCCGGGCGGTCACAACTTAGCAAATATGACACGGGCGCCCTCGGGCCAAACCACCCGACCCGAACGCACGACCTCACCCGGCATGACCGAACGACCCGACCTGAACGGACGCCCTCGCTCGGCACGACATGACGCGCCCACACGAATGAACGCACATGGGAGCAAACGGAAAACGGGCCGCCCGGACGTGCACAAGGCACCCGGGCGATCACAACTTAGCAAATCTGACACGGGTGCCCTCGGGCCAAACCACCGGACCCGAACGGACGCCCTCACCCGGCACGCCCACCCGAACGGACGCCCTCACCCGGCGTGACACGGCACGCCCCACCAAACGGACGCACATGGGAGCAAACGGAAAACGGGCCGCCCGGACGTGCACAAGGCACCCGGGCGGTCACAACTTAGCAAATCTGACACGGGCGCCTTCGGGCCAAACGACCCGACCCAACCCGAATGGACGCCATCGTGCCACACGACCAAACGACCCAACCCGAACGGACGCCCTCACCCGGCACGACCGAACGACCCGACCCGAACGGACGCCCTCACCCGGCACGCCCACCCGAACGCACGCCCTCACCCGGCCCGCCACAGCGCACGCCCGACCAAGCGACGCACATAGGAGCAAACGGAAACGGGCCGCTCCCGGACGTGCCTGAGGCACCCGGGCGGTCCTGGCCTGCACAAATCGGCCACGGGGGGGCGCCCTCGGGCCAAACGACCCGACTCGACCCGAACGGACGCCCTCGCACGGCACGCCCACCCGAACGGACGCCATCGTGCCGCACGACCAAACGACCCGGCCCGAACGGACGCCCTCACCCGGCATGACCGAACGGACGCCCTCACCCGGCACGCCCACCCGAATGCACGCCCTCACCCGGCGCGACACGGCATGCCCGACCAAACGCACGCACATGGGAGCAAACAGCAAACGGGCCGCCCGGACGTGCACAAGGCACCCGGGCTGTCATAACTTAGCAAATCTGACACGGGCACCCTCAGGCCAAACGACCCGACCCGACCCGAACGGACGCCCTCGCCCGGCACGCCCACCCGAACGGACGCCATCGTGCCGGACAACCAAACGACCCGACCCGAACGAACGCCCTCACCCGGCACGACCGAACGACCCGGCCCGAACGGACACCCTCACTCGGCACGCCCACCCGAACGCACGCCCTCACCCGGTGCGACACGACACGCCCCACCAAATGGACGCACATGGGAGCAAATGGCAAATGGGCTGCCCGGACGTGCACAAGGCACCCGGGCGGTCACAACTTAGCAAATCTGACACGGGCACCCTCGGGCCAAACGACCTGACCTGACCCGAACGGACGCCCTCGCCCTACACGCCCACCCGAACGGACGCCATCGTGCCGCACGACCAAACGACCCGACCCGAACGGACGCCCTCACCCGGCACGACCGAACGACCCGACCCGAACGGACGCCCTCACCGGGCACGACTAAACAACCCGACCCGAACGGATGGCCTCGCTCGGCACGCCCACCCGAACGGACGCCATCGTGCCGCACGACCAAACGATCCGACCCGAACTGACGCCCTCGCCCGGCACGACCGAACGACCCGACCCGAACGGACGCCCTCACCCGGCACGGCCGAACGACCCGACCAAACGGATGCACATGGGAGCAAATGGAAAACGGGCCGCCCGGACGTGCACAAGGCACCCGGGCGGTCACAACTTAGCAAATCTGACACGGGCGCCCTCGGGCCAAACGACCCGACCCGACCCGAACGGACGCCCTCGCCCGGCACGACCCGACCCGACCCGAACGGACGCCCTCACCCGGCACGACCGAACGACCCGACCCAAACGGACGCACATGGGAACAAACGGCAAACGGGCCGCCCGGACGTGCACAAGGCACCCGGGCGGTCATGACTTAGCAAATCTAACACGGGCGCCCTCGAGCCAAACGACCCGACCCGACCCGAACGGACGCCCTCACCCGGCATCACCGAACGACTCGACCCGAACGGACGCCCTCACCCGGCACGACCGAACGACCCGACCCGAACGGACGCCCTCACCCGGCGCGCCCGACCAAACGGACGCACATGGGAGCAAACGGAAAACGGGCCACCCGGACGTGCACAAGGCACCCGGGCGGTCACAACTTAGCAAATCTGACACGGGTGCCCTCGGGCCAAACGACCCGACCCGACCCGAACGGACGCCCTCACTCGGCACGACCGAACGACCCGAACGGACGCCCTCACCCGACACGCCCACCCGAACGGACGCCCTCGGGCCAAACGACCCGACCCGACCCGAACGGACGCCCTCACCCGGCACGACCAAACTACCCGACCCGAACGGACGCCCTCACCCGGCACGACCAAACGACCCGACCCGAACGGACGCCCTCACGGCACACCCACCCGACCCGACCCGAACGGACGCCCTCACTCGGCATGCCCACCCGGCCCGGCCGAGACGGGCCCTCGCGAGGCCGCTGACCCGGCCCGGCCGAACGGGACGCCCTCGGGTCAAAACGGCCGACCCGACCCGGAACGGGCGCCCTCGAGGCCAGCGGCCAGGCCCGGCCCGACGGGCGCCCTCACCCGGCACGGCCACCCAACCCAACCCGAACGGACGCCCTCACCCGGCACGCCCACCCGAACGTACGCCCTCACCCGGCACGGCCACCCAAACGGACGCACTCACCCGGCGCGACACGGCACGCCCAACCAAACGGACGCACATGGGAGCAAACGGCAAACGGGCCGCCCGGACGTGCACAAGGCACCCGGGCGGTCTAGCCAGCAAATCCCCTGCCACCGGCGCCCTCAGGCCAAGCGGCCCGGCCAGACGGACGCCCTGCGTTACGACCCGCCCGACCGAACGGGCGCACATGGGAGCAAGCGG
>JAXQQM020067754.1:0-22976 GCA_034641835.2 Pinus albicaulis
CCTAAAATCCATTAAAATGGGCTAGAAAAACCCTCTTCCGACCTTATTATAAGGCCTAGCCCCTTACCGCAAATCCCTTAACCACTTCCCCACATATGACCCGGCGCTGGGACCAAGCGCTTAAGTCCCAAGCGCCAATCGCAATCGGAAGATCGGCAGGGGTCCTTTTCCTTTGTAATATCAAAAGTCCCGATGCGATTTGTTTAACACATAAGTCCCGCAGGGCGTTCCGCACCGTTGATCTTCTGCGGAGATCTAACGGCTGGGTGCTAATCGCAGCCCCCCGCTCAATCGCGATCACAATGTTCTGTGTGTGCCCTCCGATCAATCGCAAGTCTTTCCGCTGATCCCCCGATTGCATCCCCACCATCCATTCCCTTCCAGATCCGACGGATGGCGCTTAATCGCAACAGCACTCCGATCGCGATCGCAAGTCCTTCCATCTCCCTCCCAATTCAATCCTGACCGTTGATCTGTCCTACCTGATCCGACGGTCCTCCGCTAATCGCACCCTGTCTTCCGATCCCCCGATCGCTCTATCCCCTCCGATCGCATTCTTAACCGTTGATCTCCCCGCCAGATCTGACGGCCAGCGCTTAATCGCAAACCCATTCCCAATCGCAATCGCAAAGCCCAATGGTGCTGCCCCGATTGAGATCCCCCAATTACATCCTAGCCGTCCATCTGTTGCGCGATCCAACGGCTATCGCACAATCACATCGTCATCTCGCCACCCCTCTTCTCTCCCTCCGATTGAATCTGAACCGTTGATCTGATCCCCGATCGGACGGTCAGCGCTCAATCGCATCCCGACCTCCGATCGCAATCGCATGCTCTTCCCTCCATCCTCTGATTTAATCCTGACCATTCATCCTCCCGCAAATCAACGGTCCTGCGCCAATCGCACCCTCCGCCCGATCACCGATCGTAAGTCCTTCTGTTTCTCTTCCGATTTCATCTCCGTCGTCCGTTCCTCCTCCAGATCGACGGCCAGCGCTCAATCGCTTCATTCCTTCCGATCATTGATCGCAAGCCTTTCCTCTGTCTCCCGATTCAATCTCATTTGTCCGTTTGTTACGCGATCCGACGGTCATCGCTCAATCGCGCCTTCAACCCCAATCGCAATCGAAACATTCGTGTTGTGCATTGCGATTGCTCCTCGCTCCGCCTCCGATTGCGATTGTGCGATTAGATCTTCGCCGTTCGTTTCCTCCAAGATCTAACGGCTCAAATCTAATCGCCCTTCGCCTCCGCTGGGTCCCACTCTTACATTCATCTCCGCCGTGTTTCATGTTTTTTGTGTATTGTTTGTCCGTTGCATATGTTGTTACGCCGCTCAACCTCCGCCGTTGATCTTTGTTCCCAGACCAAGATCTAACGGTCTGCGCTGCATACCATCACCAAACTCCATAGTTCATAAGTTTTCACCCCTCCATTTGCATCTCCGCTGCTTTCACCATTCCGCCGCCATTCTGCCACCATCCCTCTGCCTCCACAGCATTTCTCCGCCACCACTGCCCGGGCTTGTAACAGTTAATTTCATTATGCAGGTTGTACAGAGATGGCCAGTTCAGCATTGCCAGCGACCAGCAGAAGGAATTCAAAGTGGGTTGGTGCTTGTTATTAATGAAATTAAATGTTTTGCCCCGTATTCAAAGGACCAGGACGCAGTTGAAGACTAATGCACACACAACAAGTCTTATCTGTGTGAATTCCAGCAGAGCATTTTCTCCAGGACAGACATCTACCTACAGCGCCCCCATATCTCCTCGAGCCCTGAAACGATTGAATATACTGACAGAGCTTTTACAGACTGTCTGTGCAGTAGTAATGGAGGTATGGAGAAGTCGCGGACTTCCATCCATGTCATTTATTTCAGAGTGGCAGCACAGAGCTCCAAGCACCAGAAAGGATCCCAAAGAAACATCCGAGGTCGATTTCGGCCTGACAGAGATCTCCAAAGCAGCCTACAGAGTACACACAACGCTGCATTTTTCCATTAAGCGGTATGGGCGTGAACACTTCCGCCGATTTTGTCTTAATGAGATCAATTCAATGTTCATCTACCTTTGTTTTCTCTCCTCTCCTATAAAATATCCCCGAGAACATAATGTAAAGGTTGTTGTTCAGTTGCTAGGCATTTGATGTTAGAGGGATTCATTTGACTGTTAGAACAGTCGTGGGAGGGAGTAGCAGAGTAGTTGTATGTAATAGGCTGGGAGGAGAAGTTGGGACTATATTAGCTATTGACCCATATTGTACATGACTGGTTTTGCATCAATTAATCAAGGCACATTTCACAGGATCCTGGTCTATTGCTATTGGTGATGTTCTTCTTTACTCTGTTTATTACATTTCCATATAGTTTCATGTTCTTCTAGGCTTGCATCAGAATAATGGTATAGGATTCACCCTTGTTAGGTGCCCTATGCTGTCTGCTCTCCTTGCCATCAATGTTTTCTGCTAAACTGTGCTATCTAAGAATGGCCTTCAGTTGATTTAACCAGCGCAGCGGATGTTATTTCCTGCTGGCTGATGTATGAATTGGTTGAAGTTGTTCGTAGATGTTCTTGAGGGGTTTTAAGCTGGAAGGTTTGGGAACACTGGGGATAAGTGTTAGCCCTGTCCACTAGTATCCTTGCGCGACCAGCTCGCCTTTTTAAGATCCCTTTGTTTATCTTATCTCTGTTTTCCCCTTGGAGTTGCTAAAGCAGACCTGGAGTTAAATGACCTCTGGTCTGATCTTTAAGCAGCCCCTTTGTCTCTTTGAGAGCTGCCTTTGAGTATGTCCAAGCAGGTCTGGAGTTAAATGACCTCTGACCTGATCTATAGACAGAAAATTGGTTGCTTTCCTTCTTTCACTTTCCTCCTTAATGTTCCATCCCACCATCTAATCTAAAGATCCTCTAGTATTAGATGACTTGCCCTTTGGAAGCCTTGGCTAGTGGATGCAAGTAATTTTCCTATCATGACTCCATAGCCCAATGGATGGCACTGTCTTGGCCCATTCTCTTTGTTGAAGCCTCCTGCTGATTTTGTTTCTTTCCTCTCATCACTTTCCCAGTCCATGATCTCCTAACCAACCCAGCAACCCTTCAACCAAATCATTTTAAAACCCCCTCTGTGCTTCATAACTAGCCTAATACCTCAATTCGAGCTTTAAAGACATATCATTCTTTGCTCTATTGGAGAGATCCCTCTCCGGGTCCAGGAGGGCTAGATCCTAGGGCCCCAAAGTGGTTCTGATGTTGTCTCATCTTTTGGTCTTGCCAATCTGGCCAATGTTGAGAAGACTCCTCTGTGGATCATAACGAAGAAAGATTTGCTGTGTGCCCAGAACGGTGGACTTGGTCAGGTCCGCCTATCTATGACACTTATGGGGAAAGTTATGAAAGCATCAGTGATGAGTGTCATGAGATTGGACGCCAGCAATCTTTCCTTACAAAAGATGAGGAGGAAAGCAAAGAAGATATTCTTGAGCACGATGAAAACAAGGAGTTTCCTCTTGAAAAAGAGGAAGCAAAGGAATAGACCCCTGCTCAAGAACACATGGATATTTTCACGGAGCCCTGCACCTCAGAGCAGAACATATCGGAGCTCCGAGAGGACTCAGCCCCAATATACGATGAGTCCTCCAGTTCAGAAGATGAGGGAGATTCTCTCTCTCAAGAGAGTCTTCTTCTGGATCCAGTGGAAGAAGAAGAGATCCTGGTCGAAGCCAGCCTGCCAGACATTCATAGCCAGGTATCTTTTCATGATCCTTATGCACGTTTCCTGCATACATTTGAAGAAGGATCAAAGGTCTTTTTGAGCAGCATGATGCAGATAGGAAGAAAATTTTTCAAAGCTGCTGTTATCAAACAAAAAGAGTGGGAGCTGCCCTGCTTATCCAGCATGCTCAAGGAGTTGAGCAAGAGGGACCAGCCATGGGATCACTTGATGGACTGGTTACATTGGAAGACAATGTTTGTAAGCTAGACTTGTAAATATTCCAGTTAGAGTAGGGTAGGTAGGAAAGCTCAATAAAGCTTAGTACATGAGCAAGTAGATTAGTTGTTTCATTTTCTGTCTTAGAATGTAGAGAAGAAACCTGCTAGACAGTCTAATCCTAGCAGGTAGTAGTGTAGGTAGAGAAACATATGAGGCCAACAGTCTAATCTGGTCTCATGGAGCAATAAGGGTAGAAGTAGACTAGGTTTATTTTTCCTGTTTGTAAAAATTGATGATGTAAAAGGGTCTGCAAGTCCAAATGCACCCAAGAAGAAAAATGTTAGGACTATAGTGTGGGTAGGTAGTTGTGTGGGAGAATTTTATTGCTGATATGTTGTCTTCATAGTTTGTGGCAGCTGATCAAAGAAGAAGGGATGTGCTAAGAAGCAGGCATCTGGCCTACACCAAGAGATCAATTTCTGAATTCTTGACTCCTTCAAGAAGAAGCCATCCCCATGTGGAGCCACTGTTAGCCCCCCTATGAAATTTTTGACAAGAAAATAGGGGGCTAAATTGTTTTTGAGCCTTCAAGGAATGCATTTCCTCTGAAAACACAGTCTCCTTGAAGCCTCCATGTGCCTTTTATTCCTTTGATCAAATCCCCTCTGCTGATTCCCCTTTTAAAGCCTCTCTGTTATGTGAAGAAATTCCCAAAGGCCTCCTTTCCCCTTTATTCTTCCTCACTTAGCTTCTATCCTCTTTCCCCTTGTCTCCCCTTCTACTTCCCCCATATACCCCTCAAATTCCCCCAAAATCCCCTTTAATTTCTTCCCCTACCCTTTGTTTTCCCTTTTTCCCCCTTTATTTCTCTATCGTTCCCCTTCCCCAGCCCTAAAATCCATTAAAATGGGCTAGAAAAACCCTCTTCCGACCTTATTATAAGGCCTAGCCCCTTACCGCAAATCCCTTAACCACTTCCCCACATATGACCCGGTGCTGGGACCAAGCGCTTAAGTCCCAAGCGCCAATCGCAATCGGAAGATCGGCGGGGGTCCTTTTCCTTTGTAATATCAAAAGTCCCGATGCGATTTGTTTAACACATAAGTCCCGCAGGGCGTTCCGCACCGTTGATCTTCCGCGGAGATCTAACGGCTGGGTGCTAATCGCAGCCCCCCGCTCAATCACAATCGCAATGTTCTGTGTGTGCCCTCTGATCAATCGCAAGTCTTTCCGCTGATCCCCCGATTGCATCCCCACCGTCCATTCCCTTCCAGATCCGACGGATGGCGCTTAATCGCAACAGCACTCCGATCGCGATCGCAAGTCCTTCCATCTCCCTCCCGATTCAATCCTGACCGTTGATCTGTCCCGCCTGATCCGACGGTCCTCCGCTAATCGCACCCTGTCTTCCGATCCCCCGATCGCTCTATCCCCTCCGATCGCATTCTTAACCGTTGATCTCCCCGCCAGATCTGACGGCCAACGCTTAATCGCAAACCCATTCCCAATCGCAATCGCAAAGCCCAATGGTGCTGCCCTGATTGAGATCCCCCAATTACATCCTAGTCGTCCATCTGTTGCGCGATCCAGCGGCTATCGCACAATCGCATCGTCACCTCGCCACCCCTCTTCTCTCCCTCCGATTGAATCTGAACCGTTGATCTGATCCCCGATCGGACGGTCAGCGCTCAATCGCATCCCGACCTCCGATCGCAATCGCATGCTCTTCCCTCCATCCTCCGATTTAATCCCGACCATTCATCCTCCCGCAGATCAACGGTCCTGCGCCAATCGCACCCTCCGCCCGATCACCGATCGCAAGTCCTTCTGTTTCTCTTCTGATTTCATCTCCGTCGTCCGTTCCTCCTCCAGATCGACGGCCAGCGCTCAATCGCTTCATTCCTTCCGATCATTGATCGCAAGCCTTTCCTCTGTCTCCCGATTCAATCTCGTTTGTCCGTTTGTTACGCGATCCGACGGTCATCGCTCAATCGCGCCTTCGACCCCAATCGCAATCGAAACATTCATGTTGTGCATTGTGATTGCTCCTCGCTCCGACCTCCGATTGCGATTGTGCGATTAGATCTTCGCCGTTTGTTTCCTCCAAGATCTAACGGCTCAAATCTGATCGCCCTTCGCCTCCGCTGGGTCCCACTCTTACATTCATCTCCGCCGTGTTTCATGTGTTTTGTGTATTGTTTGTCCGTTGCATATGTTGTTACGCCGCTCAACCTCCGCCGTTGATCTTTGTTCCCAGACCAAGATCTAACGGTCTGCGCTGCATACCATCACCAAACTCCATTGTTCATAAGTTTTCACCCCTCCGTTTGCATCTCCGCTGCTTTCACCATTCCGCCGCCATTCTGCCACCATCCCTCTGCCTCCACAGCATTTCTCCGCCACCACTGCCCGGGCTTGTAACAGTTCATTTCATTATGCAGGTTGTACAGAGATGTCCAGTTCAGCATTGCCAGCGACCAGCAGAAGGAATTCAAAGTGGGTTGGTGCTTGTTATTAATGAAATTAAATGTTTTGCCCCGTATTCAAAGGACCAGGGCGCAGTTGAAGACTAATGCACACACAACAAGTCTTATCTGTGTGTATTCCAGCAGAGCGTTTTCTCCAGGACAGACATCTACCTACAGCAATCTCCATGCCTCCTCGAGCCCTGAAAAGATGAATTGCACTATCTGAGACCCATTTAAGACAGTCAGGCAGCAGTTACGGAGGTATGGAGCGGCCTTGCAGACTTCCATCCATGTCATTTATTTCAGAGTGGCAGCATAGAGCTCTAAGCTCCAGAAAGGACTCCAAAGAAATATCCGAGGTCAATTTCCGGCCTGACAGAGATCTCCGAACCAGATTACAGAGTACATACAGCACTGCAGAAAGCCATTAAGCAGTATGGGCTTGGACACTTCCGCCGATTCTGTCTTGATGAGATTCATTTAATTGTTCATCTACCTCTGTTTTCTCTCTTCTCCTATAAAGATCCCCGAGAACATAATGTAAAGGTTATTGTTGCCTTGCTAGGCATCTGCTGTTAGAGGGATTCAGTTTGACTGTTAGAACAGTCGTGGGAGGGAGTAGCAGAGTAGTTGTATGTAATAGGCTGGGAGGAGAAGTTGGGACTGTATTAGCTATTGAGCCATATTGTACATGACTGGTTTTGCATCAATTAATCAAGGCACATTTCACAGGATCCTGGTCTATTGGTATTGGTGATGTTCTTCTTTACTCTGTTTATTACATTTCCATATTGTTTCATGTTCTTCTGGGCTTGCATCAGAATAATGGTATAGGATTCACCCTTGTTAGGTGCCCTATGCTGTCTGCTCTCCTTGCCATCAATGTTTTCTGCTAAACTGTGCTATCTGAGAATGGCCTTCAGTTGATTTAACCAGCGCAGTGGATGTTATTGCCTGCTGGCTGATGTATGAATTGGTTGAAGCTGTTCGTAGATGTTCTTGAGGGGTTTTAAGCTAGAAGGTTTGGGAACACTGGGGATAAGTGTTAGCCCTGTCCACTAGGATCCTTGCGTGACCAGCTCGCCTTTCTAAGATCCCTTTGTTTATCTTATCTCTGTTTTCCCCTTGGAGTTGCTAAAGCAGACCTGGAGTTAAATGACCTCTGGTCTGATCTTTAAGCAGCCCCTTTGTCTCTTTGAGAGCTGCCTTTGAGTATGTCCAAGCAGGTCTGGAGTTAAATGACCTCTGATCTGATCTATAGACAGAAAATTGGTTGCTTTCCTTCTTTCACTTTCCTCCTTAACGTTCCATCCCATCATCTATCTAAAAATATCCTTTAGTATAGATGACTTGCCCTTTGAAAGCCTCGGCTAGTTGTTGCAAGTAATTCCCTTTCATGACTCCATAGCCCAATGGATGGCACTGTCTTGGCCCATCCTCTTTGCTGAAACAGCCTGCTGTTTTGTTCCTTTCTTTCCATTGCTTTCCCAGTCCATGATCTCCTAACCAACCCAGCAACCCTTCAACCAAATCATTTAAACCCCCCTTTGTGCTTCATAACTAGCCTAATATCTCAATTCGAGCTTTAAAGACATATCATTCTTTATGTGGAGAGATCCTCTCTGGTCCCGAGGGCTGAGTCACAAGGGCCCCAAAAGTGGTTACGATATTGTCTCATCTTTTGGTCTTGCCAATGGCCAAAACACGAAACCGCCTCAAACCATGCACATGAGGGGCTTTTATACTCCTCAAAGTAGTTTCAATCAGTTGGAAACAGTTGGCCACGTACTGGGGTGGTTGAACTACTGGAGTAACCATCAACCCAGCCCGAAAATAGGGAATTTTTATATATTTTTTAATGATTTTAATGGAATACGCAGAAAAGTGCATGTGGACTCGCGTGCTAGCAGCGAAAAGTGCGGGGCTAACGCGTGTGGGGATTTTTACAACATTTTTAGTGAAGATTGGGTCCCAGCACCTCTGTGGGAATGGGTGCCCAAAGCCATAAAAGCAATCTTGAATCACTATGAAGGTATAATGATGCTATAACGGATGCCCCCCTAATATGAGGTCGGAAGGGTACATGATGGCCGAAATGTATTATGCAGCACAGAAAAAGAACTTCGCAAGGACAGAGAGGACTTCTGCCAGAGATTTGTTTTACCAAAACCAATGAAAGAAAACAGAGAGTCAACTCATGCTGGGGCGGGCATACCCATGCTCAGTCAAAAATACATCATATAGAAAGTACTGAATAGATCCAACATGTATAGAAGTATAGCTAAACTGAAAGTACATAATGAATCATCTGAGCATGGCCCGGAAATGTAAGTCTGAATCAATGTCCAAGTATCACATATAGAAAATTTGATCGAGGATGAACATGACTGGATGTGACCTTATAAGTAATGAATCTCCGTCTGCAGCGAATCATAGAGGGTGGAACAAACGGTACACAATCACGCAACTCGGAATAACATATAAGATATATGTTTGAGCGCAACATATAAGGGTGGATGGCATCAACTGGAAGAAACAGATAGATGCAGCCAGTAGAACCGAAAAATGCGTGCAACCCGGGGGTCTTCACGATCACTATGGCACAATTCTACACAATGGGGAATAAATGAGGTAGAAGTCGACCATGTGAGAAATCGTTGGATTACCGGTCAATGATGTATCTGGTTAACCAACGCGAGACAACCCACCCGAACCTGTGAAAATATGAGCGTCAAGGTGCTTGATTACAATCTAACAAGTGCGAATGAATGATTTGAGGAAGTCAGGCTTGAGAGAATCTACCAATCATGAGGCAATGATGAATCCCCACTATCGATAGCGAAGAGTTTGCCACTGATTACTGCAAACCCTAAGGTACTAACAAAATACTCTAGACCTTATTCCCAAAGCAATGAGTCGAAGTCAATGGGAAAAGATATGCTAGAAGGAAGGCATTAAGGCATCCCACATCAATCCAACAGGAGTGTAACCCGCAGGCCAAGATTTGGAAGGAATCAGACGAAGCAGAGTGACGGAACCAAACCAAAGTACGTTTCCTACATGCACAAGATGAAGCTAGCGCACAGAAGAAACCCTCTGAACCAACCAATAATGAAAGCTGACACAGAGGGCGAAATGTTAGGAAGTAGGGTCAAGTGGAAATAAGATGCTGCATGAATCCCAAGTGTGATAATGTGCGACGTCGAACACGGGGGAAACCACTCGGTCAAAGACCCATTGCTGGAGGAAAATACGCAGGCAAGGTCACCTATCCAATGATGGAAAATAGGGCAGTGCGGCTCTAGGCTTGCTCTCGGAGCAATGTGTCGTAGTCGATAAGAGACAAACCGCCGACGAGAAGTCAATGGAGACCTTCTCAAACCGGCACGAGCAGAAGACCAAAACATCTGATGTGATAGAACAAGATACTGACAAGACCGGGAAGGCCGACTGAATAATGAGTCAAGAGACACCGCAGAATGGCCGACTCTGGTTAAACTTCCCTTGAACAAAAGCACGACTCGTGATGACCATGGCAGTAAAAAATGACATTGTATAAGTCTGTTATGCAGGAGGCAAAAACAAACTCTCCATATGATTGGAAGAGATAACCAACCGGGGGAGAACTGACCAATGAAACAAGGCAAAAGCTGAACCTAGGTCAAAACTAAAACCATCCCAAATGAAGGAAATATATAAGTGTATGTGCTTTGTTCAAGGGCGACAAACTGTACTGACATAAAAGTAATGAAGTAACATCCCATTCCCGCTCTTTTTTTATAATATTTGATTTTTTTGTCCTTTTCATATAAGCCTAAAAAAGAATAAAAGAATGCTATAGTACAATGGATGGAACGAGTATCAAGAAACAGATGCACTAGTTCCTGGGAGAGGAACAATCCTCTGCTCAATGCAAGGTGGCGGAAACTGGGAAGTGATACTCAGAGGAATTGTTCCATCCATGGGTAACAAGGGTGTCAAGTCGCGATAGCTAAGTGCTTTGCAATGGTTCACTTGTATAGAGAGTCATGGTCAAAAGACGGCTTAATCATCGAGTCCAAATGAAGCTGGCTAAAGGCCAAGATAAACAAGTAACCAATATGCAATGCAGTGATACAACTCAGCAACATCGAGGAGCCTGTAGGGTAATAGCCAGAAAAATGATAGTGAAGAAGGAGAAGAATGAAGCTTCAACACGTAAGTCATGGCAGGACTAAAGAGGACTCCCGAGCCTACATAAAAAAAAAGGCAGCCATGGAAAACAGAAGGGCGTCGCGGAGGCTAACTGGGAAGCCCGCCACTAAAGGGAGAACACCACCAAGTCATGATTAAATAATCGGCGAGTGAAATGGGTGTAATACTCATGACCTGATGGGATCGACCCTAAGTCAAGTGATCAGTATGGAGGCTAGTATGCAAGATGCAGTGGAAAGTGATTTCCCTGACCTATATGCCAGTGAAGATCATATACCTGCCGTGACGAGTCGGTAATCATGGATCAAAAACCGGGAAAAATATCAAAATCGTCAAAATGTACCTGAAAACATACCAAACTGGGCACTTACAAGCATCCGAGTTATGCAGCTTAAGATAGATCGAAAAAATAAGCATAACAAATTTTTGCGAAAATTTTCAACCTTTGAGCCATAAATAGACAAATTACCTCATATTTGGTTCATTATTACATTGCTGATTTGGAAAAAGTGCTCTGGAGCAAAAAAATTCTTTCGTCAAATCAGGAGCAACCGACCGTCGAATCGCACCAAATTTGTCAGGTAGGCTCCTCAATCATCCTTGCAAATCATTTTGTCCGTTTAGAAATTAAAATTTAGTGATTTCCATCATTAAAACCCTTGCTAAAAAACTCAAACTTGCGCATACGCGGGTTGGTAATAGGAAAGTCGCGTATACACGCGACTGTGCATAGAAAAAGTCGCGTATGCTCAGGCCCGAATCAAAAAATGCGTGGCTAATGAAGAATTTGTTGAAATTTGACAGGATGACAATCTCATGGAGAGAGCGTGAACACAGTTTAATTGATCAAGAAGTCATGCGCGATCGAGCATCGCAAAATATTCTTCGGAATTGCGGATTGCTCAAATTTTTCAAAATGCCAAATATGAAAAGCAACGTCCGGTTGCTAGAAATGCTCGTAAATTATTGGGAACCAGACCAAGACTGCTTCATTATAGATCAGATGCCAGTACGCATTGAAGTGGAAGACATATATTTTATCACTGGACTCTCCCGGAGGGGAGAACCAGTAGACTTGCACGGGAAGCCCCTGGGAGGGCTAACTGTGGAAGATTATGTCCACGTGTATTGCGTAGAGGGTTCCAAGAAAGTTGGAACTCAGATTGCAATTAAATATTTGAGGGATTTGCACATGAAAATCCTCCTTTTCACCATTGGCAGAGTGGCAGGATCTGCCTCCCTACATCAGGCGTCCAGGACGCAAATGAGCATAGCAGTGGAATGCTTGACTCATGTGTATGATTGGTGCACAACCCTATTACTGAACATGAAGCAACAGTTGACCTCAATCCGCCAAGTAAAAACAAAACACTTTGGATACGGTACAATTTTGATGACATTCTTCTTTGAGAAGATACCAGCATTGAGACCCAGAGTCATCTCTACCATCAACAGCCCTAGAGATCCAAGAATTGCCCGTTGGGCAGATATGATGAAGAGATTAGGGGGACGTGAAGGTCCCCGGACCACTTGGGACGATGAGTTCTTCCTTTGGTGGGGATAACAAATCATCGCTGTGGACGACTATCCCTATGTCGGGATGGACTTTCGTGGAGATCCAGATCTTGTTCTTCCACTAGGCACAGCATGGGGTACAGTCGGTAAGTTTGCAATTTTTTGACTTATATAATTTTATGGATTTTTTCAAATATGTATCAAAAAATGAAAAAAAAACATGTTTTTGATTGGATTCATAATGACTGACAATGTAAACATGATAATGATACAGATATTGGACCAGTGCGACCTGAGGGTTTCCCGCACCACAAGCGTCGCAGGGGTGAAGCAGATCCAATGGATTCAGACAAGACCCTCCAGGCTGTGCAGAGTAACTTGGAGGGGTTAACCCACCAAATACCTATGGCTGCCGTGGAGGATCTGCCGGAAGCCGTCCAGAGATGGGTGGTAGGAGTGCCCCGAGACTGGGTACGATTATTCCGCCGAGTTGCCACCGCGATCATGTTCTATAGGAACACGACTTCTAGGTAGGGACCTCAGGAGTAGATAGATATTATGTACTAGATGACTGTATATTCTTTTTTGAGACTGAACATGATCGGGCATAAGCCCAAATTTTGTATGACCTTATGGATCTAAATTTTGTAAAGTTTTTTGAACACTCTAATGATATATATACAGCGATATTTGATGTGATGTGATAAATGTATCAAAATGTATGATTTTTTTGATGATAAATTTTATTGTATGGAATGATTAATATGCCAATCCAATGCCTGATTAGCTAATGAGTCAGCCAACCAATTGTCAGCTCGAGGAATATGAATGAAAGTTAAAAATTGAAATGATCTTTGTAACAAACGTACCCTCAAGAACAATCGTAATAAAAATGGATCTCGAACCCGATAAGTATTGTTCAACTGCGACACCACCAGCTGAGAGTCCAAGAATACTACCAACGAATCAACACCCAAAGATATTGCCTCCGAGAGTAGATAAACAACTGCAGTGTATTCTGCTATATTATTGGAAGCAGGACCAATGCAGACCCCTCTTGATACTAACAACTGACCGGAAGGATAATGAAGCACCCAAGCCGCGGAAGCTAAGTTTCGGGTGTGTCTACTAGCACCATCGGCGAAACCAAAATGACTCATGACATCCGACACAACCTGCCAAAGCAGATCAAAAACATCACCAACTCATAAAAGATCGAAAATCAACCAGATATGTACAAAGCAAAACTACTATATACAAAAGCAACATGCCAGGCCAAAGCCTAGGCATAATACTTCTTCAAATAGAGCCCATTTCGGGGCTCCGGCAACTCGTTCCCTTCAAAATCAACCAAGGTATACGCTCCTTTCTTAAGGAATTTTTTAACAATGAAGGGACCATACCACATAGACTTAAAATTTCCTACCCCCAGGGCATCTTTTTCTTGGGCATAGACCAAGACCAGGTCACCTTCCGAAAAAACCCTGGGTTTGACCGCCTTATCGTACTGAACTTTAACTCGATTTTTATGCGCTTCATTCATCGTGGCGGCATCCCGACGCTGCTCATCGAGATGTTCCAGATGAAGGAGCCATTCTTCAAGACTAGAAGTGTCAGGAAGAAGTTCAACAACTAATTTAAGGGAAGGAATCTCACATTCAATGGGAAATACAGATTCCAACCCGTGCACTAGCTGAAACGGAGTAAAGCCAGTTGCAGTTTTCACTGACGTCCTGTATGCCCAAAGTGCAGGATATAGCATAATATGCAAGTTGGATCTAGCTTTATCAATTGTCCTTTGAAGAATTGTCTTCAAGGATTTATTCACGGCTTCCACTTGCCCATTGGCTTGAGGATAATATGGAGATGAATGCTCCTGCCGGAAACCCAATTTGAGAGCCAACTCAACCATCATACTATTCTGAAAATGACTGCCATGATCAGTGACAATCTCTCTAGGAATACCAAAACGAGCAATAACCTGGTTGAAAAGAAAAAGAGCTGCAGTCTCACCATCGTTCCCAAAAGTAGGCATAGCCTCGACCCACTTCGTAAAGTAGTCTACTGCTACAATAATGTACTTGTGACCTTTAGCGGAAGGCGGGTTACAAGTAGTATAATCAATACCCCACTTTGTAAAGGGACCGACAGTAATGACTGGAAAAAGCGGAGCTGGATGAGCGCGCATTTTTCGAGTATAAACTTGACACGGATGACACTTTTTGACCAACTCCATACAATCTTTGAAAATCGAAGGCCAAAAGTACCCAGCACGCAAGATCTTTTGGGCTGTAGCAAGCCCAGATAAATGACCACCACAAGCTCCACTGTGGCAATCATTCAGCACAACCTCAACTTCTTCGAGAGTTAAGCAACGTCTCAGGATTGAATCAACCCCTCGACGGTATAAAGCATCACCAATAATCAAGTAATTCTTAGCCAAGTGATGCAACTTACGACGCTCATCTTTCGAAAAAGTAGAGGGAAAATTCGCAGTCTGGAGATACACAATTATATCTCCATACCAAGGATCCTGTGGAGAGATAAGAAACAAATGTTCATCCGGGAAGGATTCGTCATAGATCATTTCTTTCCCACAGGGCAACTCGGAGATCAATTCTGCGAAAACCAATGATTTCTCGGACTTGGCAGACATAAACTCAAGATCAAATTCCTAAAAAATCACAATCCATCTATTGTATTTGCCCCCAATCACTCGCCTACTGAGGACAAACTGAAATGGATTGGTTGCTGCCAAAAAATAAGTTTTTCGTAGAATAATGTAATGCCGGAGTTGCTGCACAGCATGAACAACTGCCAAAGCTAACTTTTCTATTGGAGTGTACCGGAGTTCAGGTCCTACCAAGCCTCGACTAAGATAGTAAATAACATGCTCTGCAAGAGCATCATCCTCCTAAACCAGAACCATACCAATAGTAGATTCTGCTGCTGCCAGATACAAAAGGAAATCCCTGCTATAATTAGGTGGACTCAATAAAGGAGCAGAGGTCAATGCTTTCTTCAAAGCATCGAATGAGCGTTGAGTGAAGTCATCCCAAAGAAATGGAACTCCCTTCTTCAACAATCTCATAAATCCCTTGGTAACTTCAGCATAATTTACGATAAATCTCTGAAGAAAATTAGACTTTCCTTGTAGACTTTGAAGCTGACGGATAGAGGACGGGGGAGGCAACCGAAGTATTGCCTCAACCTTGAAGGGATCTACCCTAATCCCTTCCCTAGACACAATGAATCCCAATAGCCGACCGGATGTAACCGCGAAAACGCACTTGTTCGGATTCAATCTAATCTTATAGAAACGACATCTTTCAAATATTTGTCGGAGGTGAGCAGGATGATCCATCCTCTTTCGAGAATAAGCAGATAAATCATCCAAGTATGCCTCGATAATCCTTTTGATGTCATGGAAGGCATATGACATGGCCCGCTGAAAGGTAGCCCCAGCATTTTTAAGACCAAAAGGCATCTCCTTGTATGCAAAAGTACCCCAGGGACAAATAAAGGCAGTCTTATGTTAATCTTCAGGACGGATAGTAATCTGATTATATCCGAAGAAACCGTCCATGAAGGAGAAAATCTCATTACCGGCACACTCGTCAATGATCTGATCGATAAATGGTGTGGGGTAATTATCTTTAGGACATGCTTTATTTAGGTCTCTGAAATCAATGCACACTCGAATCGTTCCTTGCTTTTTATCTACGGGAAAGGGATTTGAAACCCATTCAGTCAAAGGAATAGGTAAAATAAATCCCGCCTTAAGCAGCTTCTCAACCTCAGCTTTGATAGCTGTTGCCTTCCTAGGATTGACCGGACAAAGTTTTTGCCTCACCGGCTTAGCGTTTTCATACGTCTTGATCTCATGCTGGACAATAGATGAATCTATTCCAGGCATTTCCTCATAAGACCAAGCGAATACATCCCTATACTCTTTAAAGAGCTCGGTGTAAATTTGAACCTCTTCACGGGAAAATTCAGCTCCGATGAAGACATTCTCAATAATATTGGGATCCCTGGAAATGTTCACCGGGATAGTAGGAGAAATCACAACCATGTTCCCTTCGGCATAAACCTGTGTTGGTGCTAAAGGGTTCAAGACTGGGTGAACAGGACCAGGAGACGGAGGACTTGGAAAACTCGTTTCAACTTCGCTCAAGTCAGGTAAAAAATAAGACCGATGATGCAAATCATCCCACGGTCTATCTATACCATTCATGGCTTCCAGGATGGCCTCTTCAGATGGAAGAGTGGTATCAAGGCAATCCTGGGCCGAAGAAGAACTAAGCATCCAAGCTGGAGCCACATCTCCATCCAACTCTTCCGGTGAAAGAGGAGCTGGACTGGATTCTGCAGAGTCAACAATAGACTGATAAGCAATCTCAGCTGCAGACATCGGAAATGCCATTCCACCCACTTGACCTTCCGCTAATGTGGCGGTAGGGGAAGGCAAGGTCCAAGGGTCCGAAAAATAATGAGTTCTGAAGAACTCTCTTCGAAGAGGAGCCTTGGAGGATGAAATTGCATTAATATGAACCGTAGGAGGAGGAATATCAAAAGTACCCATCAAGGAAGAATACATTCCAACTCCTAAATTCTCAACAGGCGCCTTAGTATTATCCAACTTTGGAACAGATGAGTCAGAAGACGCATTCGGGTCTACAGGAGGACAGTCCAGTTGATCCACTGTAACAATCCTCCCTTCGTGGGGGAAACATATAATTCGAAATAATGAGGATGCAATGGCATCCATCTCATAAATCCAGTTTCTCCCCAACAGAAGGTTGTAGTCCAAGCTTGCATCAACTACCTCAACCTCTATATTGACAGTTTTGCCCCCAACACAGATGGGAAAAGCTGGGACAATACCATGGGGTCTGTGAGAATGACCATCGAATGCAGTCAGAAGAGTGGTAGATGGAACAGCTTTGGGAGATCCAATTGTCTTCCAACATGTGAGAGACATCACGCATGTGGAAGCACCCTCATTAACAACCGTTCGAAAGATATTGCACTTCCGGTACGATGATTTAATATGAAAAGCCATGTGATGGGGAAGTCTCTTCTTAAAATTAGTCATATCAAAAGTAATCAGAAGAGAATTTTTCGGATCAATAGCCCCAATGGCAGTGAGCAAAGCACTGCGCTGAGCCGGACAAGACTGGAGTACCTCTAAAGCTGACATAGCACAAGGACTCTGTGCCAGATCTTCCACAATCGAGTAGTTCTGGGCAGCCCTAGCATTCGGATTAATCGTTGATCGCTTAGAAGATGCTTTGGGCATCCGAGGCATAGACTCAACAGTAGGCTTGGTAATGTGAAGCGGCTCAGTAGCATCAGGAGTATCCTTAGCTTTCGAAGACTCTTCTCCACCATAATCACGGGATCTCGTAGCAATATTCGTGTGAGCACTCATCATGAAAATGTTCGATGGAATTTCCCCTTCCTGGGTGCCCCCAAAGGAAGCTCCAGGATTTTGGTTTGCGCCAACAACTAATTGTTGCCCTTGGGGAAAAGGGTTTGTTAACACAGCCTGGGAACTAGAAGAACCCTACTGGGCTAACAAGCGCTGCGCATCCTGAATTTTAGGGCAAAGGTGTGTGAGATGGTCTCCAGTACACAACTTGCATGGAAACTTCACTTTCTTCTTCTCCTTTGGACCCTCACCAACATGCTCGTTGGTTTTATTCGCATTACCCTTCCCGTTCTTGCCCTTCTTCTTGTTATTTCGCCCCTTCTTCTTCCCATCGGATTGTTGATTTCCTTTGGGATCATAAGCTTGGACAGCATTTATGGACAGAGACTGGGAAGGTGATGACTCAGCAGGCACAACTTGACCAGAAGGAGCAGATTGTAAAGACAACTGCTGCAATTGAGTAAGCAGGCTGGCTGCACCACTATTGATCGATCCATTCATTCCGTCACCATGAGGACCGAGCTTAGTTTTAGATCAATCTAATTTGGAGCGAGGAGCATTGGACAAATATTTATGGAGGACCCCAGACTGAGAATAGATCAGTTCTAGCTGCTGGGCCCTAAAAATGGCCTGCTCCTCGGAAAATACCCCAGAAAAGGATACATCTTTCGAAATATCTGACTGCATGGATTTGAGAAACCATTCCAAAAGGAATTCACCTGGAATATGAGCTTTAATAAGCCTCTTCCTTCTCCTCCATTCCTGAATGTGATCAGAAATGTGGGTTGCTTCGTCCTTCTTAAAATTAGCTAGGAGTTTAGTCCTAGCGTCATATCAGACAGGAAACTGAAAATGGTTCAGAAATGTAACAGCCAGTTCTCCAAATGTAGCAAAATTGCCCCCAGTTAGCTCAATATACCATTTGGCAGCATTTCCAGTTAGGGTGCGTTGAAATAATCTCAACCTAATCGAATCATCGATCAGGGAGTTCGAAGAACACCATAAATGGAAGGTGGTGATGTGGTCAGCTGGATCTTCTCCATTCTTGCCTTCAAACTTTGGAATGTCTGAAGGAAGTTTGGTGGGAACCAGAGGCCACCCCGGACCATAACGAATCGGATCATTAGTCAACTTCGACAGATCTGGCAAGTTTAACGTTGCCAGAAAAGGTAAGCGAGGCGGAGCCTGAGGATTCCATCCTTGATGGGATGGATTCCCAACATTATGAAAAGAATACCCTGGATTTGATGAGGCACCAGGTTGCCAAAAAGGACTCGTAGAAAAAGGAGAAGAACCTCCTCCCAATGCAGAGTTACCAAAGCCCAGACCAGTTCCCCCTGCTGAAGTATGAAATGAAGAGGAAAGCCCCTGATAGGGGTTCCAGGCATTAGAAAGAGGAGAAAAGGTCTGATAAGCACTCAACGAAGGGAAAGAAGTATTCCCTTGATGACCTGCGTAAAATTGATTCCTTGCCCTCGCTGTAGTGAATACAGGGTTCCAACCTGTAAAAGTAGTCGAACTTTGACCTCCAGACCAAGGGTTGAAACTCTGGGTCTGAGAAGTAAATGGAAAGGACCTTAAAGAAGGATTCGAACTAGGAATTTGTCTAGTTTCGAAGGGGAACCCTTGAAAAGAAGCTGATCCACTAGCCATGGAAGACATGGGTGTAGATCCAGCTGCAGCAGCGGAAAAGGAAAAAGAGGGATTCCCACTAGTGGGCATCCCTAAACAGAAGGGACCAGAATGAGAAGCATGTGCTTGGGTGAAACCAGAGCCAAACACAGCAGCACTAGAAGCAATCTAAGATAAAGCAATAGTGCCTCCTCCTTCAACAGAAGCAGGAGTCTAAATTCCTGCAGCACTCACAGCAGAAGCCGCGTTCCTAGTCGTGGCCATCGAAAGGTATGAATGATACGGAAGATCTTCCGGTCTCTCTGACTCAGGTCCGATGTATTGAACAACGAACGGATAATCAGGAGGAAGAGGAGATGGACCTGATGTAGGAGGTTCAGGTACTTCTTCAATTTGAAAATCTTCTTCCTGAGGAAATAAAACTCGCGAGGTGAGCGGAACGCTCCTCTCGGAACCGACACTAGAATCAGCTATGAAACCTTCAGACCTTTGTGGAGGATCTCTCTCCACTGCGTCAGACGCCACAGGGTGGTAACCACCTGCTAAATCACTCCTACGCCTTCTCGAAGAAGGCTCTGGACTCTCGGGAGATAACCCCCGGATTCTCCTCGATCGACGAGGCGCTTGATCAACCACTTTAGCAAATTTTAATTAGACTCAAAAAATATAAAGCTAAGAAAGCTAGGAGCAAAGAGTACTCACTAAAATAAAAATCCCTGAGATACAGTCAAGCAAACAACCCTCAAGTATTTCCGCTCCGGGTGATGAGGACCGGACACCAAAATACAAGAAAGCGAAAAAATATAGGACCTCCCGAAAGCAGTCTGGGATAATTACGGCCCAGGCCTACTAGCGAAGGTATCAGAAACAGTTATGCCGACCTCCTAACGACAGCCTTTGCCGGCTCAAGCACCCAAGCTTCGCAAGGGCACCCCCCAGAAGTACTGCTGAAAGTGATGCGACGTCTGCCTCAGGTACCACGGGTATTCCCCCCCCCCCCCGCAGTCACCTGTGTGGAACCTAGGAGTGGCAACTATGGGCACCAATCCGTATCAGAAGCCGGGCGGAACGGCCTTGAGGTCAGATTCAGCTAATCAGAGAGGGGGTATCCCTCTTCTCAGCCTTCACTTCCCCTCGCGCTTGACTCTCTGGAGGAGAGCTTTCCCGGTCCACCTAACGGAGTTGGATTTCGCTCAATTAATCAACTTCTATGTTTTGTTTGAGCGGCCTTGGAGAGTTAACTCTCCACTCACGTATTCCAAGGCCCTACAACCTAGCTATTTGGTGTATGACACTTAGAAAACTTGCTAGTTGATTTTAAATTATATCGCTTATTTTAATGGGCTGTTATGTTAAGTCAAAAGGATATGGAGATGAAACTTATGGTGTTTTGACGCAGAAAGAAATTAATAAAAACCAAACTACATGCAAATGCAGTTATTGTCTTTCGATGAAAATCAATCTCTATACAGGTTCTACGAAATTAAAAATTGTATTTTTCTTTTCAGATAACACACTCACACTCACAAAAACTATGAAAATGACTAAATGCTTAAGTGCACCTGATGCAAATCACTACAAGCATGCAAATCCTAAGATGCAAAATCTCCTAAAGCAGAGTGAAATTTCCCAAAATATCCTTCAGTTTTAACTCTTTTTGGTTGTCCAGAAAGCTAGTTCCCGAAATCAAGAACTCTTAATATGAAGACACCAAAAACACTTAAAAACAAGAGGAAGAAATCAATGACAACTCCTTTCCAAAATCGAGTCAAAATCCAAAGGCAAGAAACCTCAACAAAGCTTCAAAAGATATAGTGAAACGAAAACAAAAATGCAAGAACAAAAGCAAATAACAAGGCAAAATGTTTTTTGAGCTTTTTGAAATGCAAAAACAAAAGCAAAGCAAATATTTTTTGAGCTTTTGAGTTTTATAAAGGAAGAGCTCGAAAAGACCAAGCGAAACTATCAAATCCCAAGCTAAACAACACTGAATTTCAAGCACAAACTTCAACAATGCTCCAAATCTTATAGGGCTAACTAGTAGCAAGATCAATATGAGCAAAAGAAGACAAGAAAACTTAACCACTCAGCCTAGAAGAATAGTACAACCTTGCCGCAAACAAAAACTTCAAAGAACCAAGAAAGACTCTTCAAAAGTTGCAACAAGACCTAGTCGACTGAACTCAAGAAAACCAACCAAGAAACGGGCAAAAATCGTAGTGAAAAGTAAAACACAAAGATAGGAAAGAGTAAACGAGCAGGAGCTCACTGTTCTGATGAAGCAGAACAACCAAGAATCCTCAGAAATAGATCTTGGTACTCGAACCAGAAGTGCCAGTACCAGGAACAACACTTTGCCAAAAAGACTAGTTTTCAATCAAACAAGAGAGAGAAAATACCAAAGACCACTTTCTTCACAATCCAGAGGGTATAAAGACACTGCAGGAACAGGTCTCCACAGACAGAAAGGACTGAAAAGTCAAGAAATCCAAAATTTCAAAATCTGCCTAGGTATACACAACTTCACAGTTTAGCAATAAGCGTGCATATGCGACTGTGCTAAAGGAAACTCACGTATACGCGACTCCCTTTAACAAAAACTGCGTGTATACACGACTGTGTGCAGAAAAAAGCGCATATATAAAGGTAAATAGTGAAAAACAAAAAAGATCAAGCCTGGATAAGAACCCAGGACTTCAGTATGACTGAGAAAGAGTAAACTGGACTGGAAATGAAAGCTAAAACTGTTGGAAACCTATCAAACAGCTGAAACCACCCAACAGGGGAATCACAAGAATGCGATCCCCAGCGGAGTCGCCAGTTCTATTTCGGGGAAAATCACCCTAGAGGTTCGTTGGGTTACAACCTCCACAGAGCAGGGCATGCTACTTAAGAAGGACTCACACAACCATACATGTTCATGAAAAACTAAATGGAGCAGATCGAGGAACTTACCCGTAGGTCCTACGGTTGAAGCAGATCCCGCGAGGTCCAAACCCCCAGCAACCGTCCTTCCTTCTTAACCTGAAAGGAAAGAAGAAACAAGCACGAAGAACTGGTTGTACAGCATATATCTATCTAAATGTTAGTGAAATCCATATGAAACATTAGATAAACCATCATAAATGCTTAAATAACAATATTCTCATATATGCAAACGGACACTAGCACTTATATTTCGGGAACAAGACGGTTCTTCTGTATTATAAATAGCATGTACAAAAATAACGAGTGGAGAGATCACCTGAATCCTTCCACGATCTTCGAGCAGACCGTCGTCCGGATCCATCCCACCCTTGCCTCACTAAGATTCTTTCCAAACTGGTGCATACGAGATGACATATAGGGAGATGAGCATCTCCAGGAAACAAGGGTTTCTTGTAATGAACTGGGAAAGTGCAGGAGGCACGGGGAATCAGACTTGAATTGGGAATCCAACAGAGTATAATATCAATGATTTCTCTCTCTCCCTTAGGCCATGCACATGAGGGGCTTTTATACTCCCTCAAAGTAGTTTCAACAGTTGGAAACAGTTGGCCACGTGCTGGGGTGGTTGAACTACCAGAGTAACCATCAACCCAGCCCGAAAATAGGGAATTTTTATATATTTTTTAATGATTTTAATGGCATACGCAGAAAAGTGCATGTGGACTCGCGTATACACGCGGAAAAGTCTGGGCATAATCGCGTATGGGGATTTTTACACTGTTTTTTAGTGAATTTGTCCAAGTCTGTAGGAATGGGTGCCCAAAGCCATAAAAGCAATCATGAATCATATGAAGGTGAGAAATGATGCTATAACA